>LKNJ01000122.1:430230-448587 GCA_002120245.1 Maccullochella peelii | reverse complement strand
CTGCCTCCCTACCTGCCCTTCCCCAATAAAAAACCCTTTTTTAAACCTTCCCCCGCTGTCTGCGCTTGGGTCCTTCCTTCACCTGCTCCCTACACTGTAACATAAACATGTTTACATTTTCACCACCATCTTGCATTAGTGTAGCAGTGTTACATGAACATAATATAAGACAAATAATAATGTAAGACAAAGATTGGGACACTGGTAAACTCACAATTGTCGTGATTGAGCAACATACATTTTCCATTAACACCGGTAAGGGTTAGAGATCTCACAGTGCAGCTCACACTTTCTTCAGATGCTTTTCATTCATTGGCTGGACTGGATCAGGGGGGTTGGGGTTTGTGTGTGGCCGGGGAGGATGACTTTGATGTCGATTGATGGACAGCGTTTCTGATCTCCCCTATGTATATTTTTTGGTTTTCACCTACTCTGAAGAAAATACTTTACTCATAAACCTTGAACGCTGAACCGGAGTGGCAAAGCAGTTTCCATGCTTGGGCTTGCTGTGGAAACAGTGGCAGCAGGTCAAGGCCCTGGCATTCTGCAGTTATTGTCGCCACCCTGGTAGTCCCACATACCCTCTTCCTCTATTTGGTGCACCCAAGTACCCACACTTTGCTTTCCACCATCATCTCATCTTTGTAGGTCCATTCGGTTTATTTAACTGCTGAGCAATCACAAAAGATGATATAAGACTAGAAAAGACAGGAAATAAAGAAATAAGTGAAGAGAAATAAAGCTGTATTCATTGTGAAGACCAAACAGCGGAAGGAGAGATGGTAAAAGATTGCATTGAAAGGGATCAATGTGAGGTACTCTTTGATGGGAAAGCTTCTCATTCTGTGACGCAAGATCGGTAGTGACTGATGTTCTGATTGGAGTGAGGAGGGTCACTACAGCACTGAAGTACAGGAGGGACTAGAGTGATCATTTGTGGCAGAGTAGAATGCCCTGGCTGTGTGTAGGGCTGGATAATGGCCTGGGGACAGATCCCTTTTAAAGCCTTTAACACAAACACCAGCATTTTGAAGTGCAGAAAACATGTAGCAACAAGACTAAGGCTAAGGCTTAGACACATCATTTCTTTGAGATAAATTATATCATCATTCTAACATGCTCACATTTACTAAGTTTCACTAGTCATTTGCATGTCAACATATCATGTCAAAGGGATCTACGAACAAAAACCAGATTAAAAGTCTAGCGGGTCTATGAGGCTGTACTAATGCACAGTGGTGTTTTGAGCTAAACGCTAACGTCAGTATGCTAACATGCTCACAATGACAATGGTAACATACTAATGTTTAGCAGGTATGATGTTTATCTTGCTAACTATTTTAGCTTAGCGTGTTAGCATGCTAACATTTGCTAATTGGCACCATGGACAAAGTACATCTGAGGATGATAGGAATGTCATTAGTTTTGCAGGTATTTCGTCATAAATCAAAGTAATAAATATAATGTTTACCTGATGATGGCTCTTGATTAAAAACTTGAGGCATCACCAAAGTTATTACAATTCATCCTCAGGGGAACATGACATGTTTGTACCAGATTTTATGGCCATCCAACAGTTGTTGAGACACTTAACTCAAAACCACAAATGTGGACCTCATGGGGATGCAAGAGGAAAAGTCAGCGGATCAACACAGCCATTAGCGCCCTGAGATAACTTTGTTATGATATGGCGCTATATAAATAAAACTGAATTGAATTAGGATACATTGTCTGGGAACCATAAATGTCTGTGCAATTTTTTATGCCAACCCTGCTAGTAGATACATATTTCCCTGTATAAGTGAAAACCGGTCGACTGAACAAAACAAACAAATACATGGCTCTCACACTGCAGGGCTCCAATAATCGTTATATTTTTCACCAAGGTAACGTTTCGAGCACAGCTGTTCTTCATCAGAGTTGAGGGTCTGCCTATTTGTCGCTAGGCGCTTTAAAAAACAAAAAGAAGCCACTAATGGGGTCTTAAAACTCGCCAAATCCAGTAAGAAAGTCACTAAATTGGCAACACTGATTCATCCTCAGGGGACTATGAATGTCTGTACAAAATGCCATGGCAATCTGTTCCAAAAATTGTCAACCTCATGGTGGAGCTAGAGGAAATGTCAGCTTCATCATCTGGGGACCATTAAAATTTATACAAAATTTCAAATAGTTGTTGAAATATTTAATTGTGGTTCAAAGTGGTGGACCGATCCATCAACAGACTTCTACAAATGTATAATCCTTTAGAGTTGCAGTGAAGCTTCTCAGTGGCCGACTGTATAAAACTATACACTGCCTAAACCTACTTTATTTCCTGAATATTTACTTATAATATATAATATGTTCAATTTTACTTTCACCAACCTACAGTACTTTTTTCATAAGCCTAAATAATTCACCAGGACTCATTCTACTGTGCCGTCAGTAGCAAAAAATGATTAAACGTCTATATTCATATATATATATATTATTCAGTATTGCCAATTATGCTGTATTGAAATAATCTGTCACTATATCAGTAAAATTGTGTTTGACATATGTTTTGCTTTAAATATGATCTGTGAAATTTCACATGCTAACTTCTGCTAATCTTCTAACTTCACAAATTATAAATGTGTAGTTTTATTTTTTGGAAACTTTTTATTTGAACTGCGTTGTACTTTCAAGGTTTTCTGTTCAATTCTGCTCTGCTTCCATTCTATTCTATGCTATTCACAAAAGCTATATCCAAGCATATACTGTATCTGTCAGCAGCCAGTTATCGTGTATCTAATGTATACTGTATACATTAGATACACGATAACTGGCCACAACAGAAGCCAGAGCCTGAATACCCACATACCTCCATCAGTGTCACTATCTGTAATTGGTTTGGAAACTGATTTAATTGTCTGGACGCCTGTTTCACAAGCTGGGCAGATACCGCTCTACCTCTGGTTACTGTATCTACTGCTTGCTGGAATATATTAGTATCACTACAATATTTCACCAGAATTTCATCAGTTCATCCACATTCACCACCATTTTTTCTATTTAATTGGATATCATCCACTCCATCCTCCTCACTCAGCCCTCACGATGGCACATGCACCTTAAAACTCACTGACAGTTTTATATTCCAGTAAGTCTGTGTCAAAGAGATCTGGTGTTAATGAAATCCCCTGTCAGTTCCTCATCAAGACAGTTCTGACCAAAATCTCCCCTAATGAGTTTTAGAGGAATTCGTTACCTTTGACACACCTCTTTCTTGTCAGCAGGTAGTTAGGTGTTTGTAGTAGTAATGATGCACAAAATGAAGATGTACTTTACTCTGTGCAACAGCCAGGTGAAGTAAGTGATATTTCTAACTATCTGTGAATATAATAAATTGCAATAGTCTGTACAGCATGGAAATATGCTGAAAATGCCCCACTCAACCATTGCCCTGGACATAAAGATTAACGAAAGATAGTGGAAGATAAAAAAAAGAGTACAATACATTAAGTTTTAATTAATTTTATCAAGTGAATTGTGATAAAAGAAAAATATAAAAAGCTTTTTGCTTTTTTTTAACCAACTAATTGGAGGTCAAAGAAAACATATAAAGCTTTCTTCTTTTTACACAAATTTTACTATAAGATGCATTAATGTATTCAGTTTTATTTTTGACTTGTCTGATAGCCTTTTACTACATTTTGTCAGTTTTGGGACTACATAGAGGACACATTTATTTGTCAATTTGCAGCTGCTGTGACAAGTTGATAAATGCAACATCACTGTAATATGATGCAGTTTTTCTCTACATTTATAACCAGTTTCATTAAAATTAGCAGGTGGTAGTAAGCCAATTATTGTGTGAGGGTAAATACAGTCAAGTGTTTTAATATAACCAATTAAATGATGTGCTGTTCAGCTTTCTATAATGTTAACTGTCATCACAACAAGAAAAAGTAACATTGCTCATTCCGCCTTGATTTACTTCACCAGTGGCAGTCTACAGGCAGGTGAAATTATTACCTGCAGAAGACTCATTATTGCATGTCAGATATTTAGTTGTTTCTAAATCATCCATCCATCCATCCATTATTTATATCCGCTTGTCCTGTTCAGGGTCACAAAGGGCTGGGGCCTATTGGAGCACACAAGAGACAGGTCGTCAGTCCATTACTGTGTAAAACACATAATCAGACTACCATTCACCCTCACGTTCACACCCACAGAACAGGGGATTTAGAGGTTCCGGTTCACCTGACCTGCATGTCTTTGGACTGCCGGAGAAAACCCAAGACACAAGGAGAACATGCAAACTCCACGTGGAAGGAACATGGCCAGCCAGTGGGTTTAATAGCAATGTATTTCTGTCCCAACATTTATTTTCTTTTGTGGATGTTTTCACACAAAAAATATGTTAGTATGTTATAGTTTGGTTGCTGTGAGGCTCAAGACTATACTTGTGTTGTATGATTTGACTATACTGCTGTACTTGAACATTATTCATATGGTCTCACATAACACTGGCGGGGTGGAGTTGCATTTTCCCTTGTAAATGTGTTCAGTTTTCGATGTGAAAACACAAGGCCTTATCTTTCCCGGCAGTGTAGGTGAAAACAGAAGAATGTTAATGCATACGTATTTGAGATAGAAATAGAATCTAAATAAAATATGTATTAAATTGATGAAGTGTGACAGTATTGGCACTTTCAACTGGACAAAGGCGACCCAACAAACCTGATAAACCTTTCTCAATAGCATCATCTCTGATGATGTGTATATTTCATGCAATTTTGATAATAATTGGGGAAAGTGATGTGGAAAAATGGCTCACTGCAAAATTCTATTAATAAGCAATTTCAGTCCTATTCGTCTATTATTAATGGCATCCCACAAGAAGGAGAAAGTGTGTTTTTGACCATTACAGCCAAATGAATGAATAAAATTGAACAATACAAAAGAAATCAGGGCAGTCCAAAACCATAAACAAAAGTTACAAAAGCTTTTATTGAAGCATGGCTTGAAACCAATTCAGACTTTTAACATTTAGACTAAAAAACAAGTCACAGTGGATTATGTACAACAGTTTTGTTGTATTTAAAGCCTGTGCAGATCACACTCACCAGACTATATTTGTTGGATTTCGGACCCAATGCAGTCCCGGCAAGAAATTAAACTCAGAAAATAAATTAAGAATTAAAGTGCCTTTAGCAGATTTGTTTGCATTTCCGCTGCATCTCAAGAACCACATATATTTGGTCAATTAGACCCATAATGGATTGGTTTGAGACATAATTATTTCATGTAATGAGACAACTACACAGAAACTTTTTATTGTTCTTTTTAATTTACTGTGGTGAGGCTGGGATGTTTGAATCAGTGTTGGAAAAGGAGACATGCAGAGGCGGAATAAAGATTGAAATCACCAGAAAGACGAGCCGTCTGTCTCCAAAGGGTTTTGTGCTTGTTATTACAGGATGTTAGCAGACCAGAGGAATTCCAATATACGGCAATCTATCAGGTTCGTCAGTCATAAAATGTAATGTTGCCTACAAGCTGCACTCGGATATCTGCCTGAGCATGCCCACACACTCATAGAGGTATCTCTGTTCTCATCAACCGAAACATTCACAGAATGATACATTTCCATATCTGAAGTGAGATGGAACAGCCCATGGTTTTCCCCCTGAACTCACAAATGGAATTCAGATAAAAATGAATGCCTTCTGCAGTGGCATAGAAATGAGATGTGTTGTACCCATGCTTCTATGTTGTATCAGTGTTGTAGCATAAAGGTCATGCAGTACAATTCTGAACTGAAGAAGATAAAATGGAAAAAAATGCATAATTTCACAGATTATATTATTTTATTTTATTCTCATATACAGTTAAGGCTATAGATGTATTTGTTAGATAATTAGTAAATCTTCTGGCAGTGTCAGTCTAGTGAAATTATGCAGAGGGAGGAAGATCCAGATTCCCAGTTGTTTGTTATCTGGACCTTCAACAGCTGAAAATGTAGAGACGAGCTGTTGAGTACCTACCACTCGTAGTGTACAGTAATACTGCTAGTAAAAAATTTAAAAAGACTCTACAATATGTTTATTTACACAGACTGAGCAAAAAAATACTTTTGTCTTCCATACATGCCAATTCCACGGCTATATATTCAGCAGGTAAAATGATACCCAGATTTTCCTTAAACTTTAAAAGGAAGTTCTGTACACTGAGAGTTACACTGGCAAAGCTGGTGATCTGAAGTCCCTTTAAAGTTAAAAGAAAATGTACTACCACATGATGCACATCCTTCTCCTAGCATCAACTGCTAGAGCAATTAACCCACAGTTAATTAGAAAATTTCCCCTCCTGTAATTCAGTTGGATGAGACTGAGGTGCAGGATGGTACAGTGGATGATTCATGGCCCACTGGTAATCACACAAGAGCAGGAACCAGGATACTTGAATTAATCACACCTTCATTTACTTCACAGAAATTGCCCACCACGGCTTTATGATTTAACTGTGTTTACCCACTGAATATATATCTTCCAAACACATCCTTCTTGAGCTATTCAGTATGCTTGTAGAGTTCTGGTTTAAACAGTTCTGAAGCAGTTTATAATACCTCTGAGTATTCAGAAGCACTGCTGAGTTGGACGTGCATTACAATGACCAAAGTTCTTTTAAATCCCTATTCTACAAAGAAGGCGTTTGGGTTTTCATCTGACACATTTCGAGCAAGGTTAATAAACGGTGAGAATGTATTTGTCATTTTCCTGTCCATGAATATACTCTTTTACATTTTACATAAATAGTCATGCCTGTCAGCCATCTACCAGCAACCCCTGCAAGTTTGTATGAACTTGTATACACTAAAAATGGCTGATAATATGCAGGTTTTTGGTTCCATTACCTAAATCAAAATCTTGAATCATTATTATTAATAATGTTTCCTCTAAAAGGCAATATGATCATGCAAGGAGTGACTCTCACTGTCCCATCTTCTCCCAGGCACAACTGAAATTTGAAATCCTTTATTGAAAACATTTGCATTGTAATATAAACACTGTGTACAGATACTGTATTTCAGAACGTATGTAGCTGAGCCTGCTGTCACTCACAGAGTACAAATCTAGGTACCATTATTTTGTACCATGACCATTATGGGTTTGAGGGTTAAAACTGCCATTCCATTGCTCTGAACTAACTTGTTTAAACTGGCCTTGAGTCAGCAATTTTTCACACGCATACGCACATATGCACACACGGCTCTCCATGTCTCTCAATGGACCTTTGTCACTGCTGCGAACATCTTGTCTGTGCTGGCTGTGCAGCAAAAAGAGCAGAACAACAGCAGCTGCAGGCCTCAGTACGTGTCATTAGATCATTTCAGCCACAGTAATGCCTTGCAGTCTGAAGCATTTTGACAGCTTACATCCCAACATACAATCATATACTTACATGTGTATTTGATATGAAGTGTGTGTGGAGTGTGAGCCGTCGTGTGTAGACATCTGCATTGGTTAAAATGGAAACATATCTGTTTCATCAGACGTAGGACTAAATACGTGGCTGAAAGACATGATGTAAACATGTTGTAATACTGCTGCTGTTATACTATACTGTCATACTACTATTAGCACTAATATTACTACAGTTACAACTACCAAAAACAAATAGTACAACACAGCAACCATCCAAAATCACCATTTTACCACAGAGATGTGGTACATCAATTTTCTTTGAGCATATCAGCCAGTCATGCCAGCAATGTGATTGTACTGGCAAGAGTCTAAAACTGGCATTAGCTTAATGCTCCCAAATGGTGGAAGAGCACATGTTAGCAAATACTGTGCTGGAGGCTTGACATTTTTACTCGCACTCAGCTATCAGCAGAACTCGGTTATAGTACATCCATTTCTCCCGTCACCACCCACAGTGAGAAAACTGATGGAGTGTGATAGCACTGGAGATTTTACCTGAAGGATTCGAGTTGTCTCCTTTTGAGTGGCATGACACGACCTCCCCATCTGAGACCCAGTGCAGATACGGAGCTGGACTGTCATACAAGTAACCACTAGTGGGTTGGATGTCTGTTGGCAGCTCAATTACCACACAGCTAGAGAGCTGGTATTTGAGTCGCTTATCAGCTGTTCGCCCATGCAGGTGACTCAGAGTGAACTCTGAAAGTAAAAGGGGAGACTCCAATTATCCATCTGAAAAACAACCCAACCTGACTCTTCTCTAAAAACCTGTGTACATGTAATGAATAACAATTATCCCTCCACCATTTCTCTCCATAGAGGTCTGAGAGATATGCCCTTACTGAATTTGTTAATAGTGTAATTTGTCTGTAGCTGGTGTGACATTAATGCTTTTAATAGGTAGATGTGTGGTGGCGTTGCTGAGATAAGACTGGCAGAAGTAACTTTAGGATGAAACCTGTCACCTTTGATGACTATGCGGCAATGGTGTATCATATCAGTGCCCTATATTGGCACTTTGGTG
This sequence comes from Maccullochella peelii, assembly GCA_002120245.1. Lineage (NCBI taxonomy): Eukaryota > Metazoa > Chordata > Actinopteri > Centrarchiformes > Percichthyidae > Maccullochella > Maccullochella peelii. The sequence continues at coordinate 440,106 of LKNJ01000122.1, read as the reverse complement.
TTATTTTTAGGATTCTTATTGCTTAAATCCTCTCCTCCATATCACAGGATTAAAGGATTCCTAAGGTGTATGTGTGTGTGTGTGTGTGTGTGTAGCTGGATTTCTACCAATACCCTCGAGAAACAGTACCTTCAGTGTCTATCTGGAGTGTCTGCACCATGCTTGACATACATTCACACATTCATGCTTTTTAAGGTATCAGCATTTACTTATCTGCTTGGAAACTTCAGACATCTGCACATAAAAATGCCTACCTCGAGAAATAACTGATGTCAAACACATTTGGTCAGTCGTTCATTAAGCATCTTCAAACACTTGGTCGTAACAAATGGCGCATATTAGTGCGTTTAATGCTTTTTAAAAATAAGTGAAATATATCCACCCACCTAAACTCATCTATTTAGAAATGCTGATTCACATAAATAATGTTATATATTTGGTTAAACAGGTCAATTCGGTTGACGTGTCATTCACATATGGTTTGAATTGTTATTTCAATATCTGATTGACTTTGAGCACAGTTCAAAGTAACCACTCTGCTTCTCTTCTTACCTGTGTATCCAAGACATACGGCTGCAGAAATGATGATACAACTACAAAAGTGATAATTGATCTCCTGGTGTTCTGGTATAAGGTACACATTTGATCTACCTGCTAAAACGTGGTGTTTATTATGGACAATCCATGACTGTTTCTTTTAGTCAACCCCTCCAGGTTTCTCCATTGAGCCCTAGCCAAATTACAGAGTGCCCAAATGGTGCCCTCTCCGGGACCCTATTCAGAGACTCTGTTCGACACATAGAAACAAGCAACAGTCAAAGCCTTCCTCTCAGTTGCATATAGAGGTGACGCTGTTGTTCTCTGGGGAAAACTCTGACACAGCAGCGCTCAGCTGGGGTCTCATGAGTATCCCCACAGGGAAGTAACCAACATTTGTTCATGCTTTAAACTGGCTGATTAGACTGCACGTTGGGTAGTCTTTAGTCTGGGAAATCCTGGTTGTATCTAATGTGAGTCATCATAGGGGTCGTTCCTACAACCTCTGCAAAATTGGCTGTTGAATTTGCCAAACCAGTGCAATCTCAAGCCTTGTCACTGATCACTTCATTCATAACTTCAGTCATCAAATAGCCTCGTAAATCACAACTGAAGAAATTGTGATACATATCGGAATATATGCATTATACGTGCAATAATATAATCACATTTTTTTGCAAACAGCATACCCTGCAGCAAACAGGTTCTTCTGAATTATATAGTGCTTATATTAGGTAACTAAGAACATCAGGTATTACAAAGTGTCAATACCATCTGTGCAGTTCCTGTGGTGATACTAAGGTTGGTGTTCCTGCTAAATTGCTAAATGAGCGCACCCAAATGAGCAGCTGGAGAACTTCTGTTAATACTTGACTATTCTAATAAAGCCCTTAAAAATATCAAAGCAAACATGTTATAAGTGGTGATGTTAAATTTGTATTCCAGGGTTCATTTGCAACTGACTCTCAAGCCACAGATTGGTGCTTTCACCAGTACATCAATGGCCCCCACTTTTTAGCAATGGCAGCGGTGTGGCTCTAGGCATTACATCCTGTTAATCTGTCTGTTTCCTGTTTTATTTTGTAGTCTTTTCAGTTCCTGCCCTCGTATTTCAGTAGATTGTCTTCACCTGCTCTTTATTACACACCGGCCTCTGATTCCCTTATTTATACCAGTCCTTTCTCTATGTTCTTTGTCGGTTCATTGTATTGAGTTCTGTGTGTGTGGTCGGTACTGTTGTGAGTACTGTGTGTGCGCGCTACTGCTTGTGCTGGATAATCTAGTTTTCATGCTCCTATTTTGGACGTTTTCCCTGTGCTTCTGTCTACCTGTCTGTTTGCCTGCCTTCCCTGTACCTGCGTGGGAGTTTAATAAATCATTGCAACTGCTTGAGCCTCCAGGTCTGTCTGCACTTGGGTCCTTCTCCTGCTGCCCCGTAACACTAGGAGTGGCAATGTTGATCGGTGAGTCCACCACTTTGGACCACATTGGAAATTCATGTTCCCTTCAAGACGAATAGTAATAACTTTGATTTTCTGACTTTTCATCTAACGCCATCATCAGATCAAAAGTTTCCATTTGTCCAATGTTTTGTGACCAAATATCTGCAAATTATTTTCCCATCAGCCTGAGCTGTACTTTGTGCTTGGTGCTAATTAGCAAACTTGGTATGGTCACATGCTAAATTAAGATTGTGTAGGCCTACATAATAACATGCTAAACATCAACTAGCTAGCATTGTCATTGGGAGAATGTTAGCATGCTGATGTGAGTATTTAGCACAAAGCACTGCTGTGCCTAAATACAGTCACACAGAGCCACTAGCATGGCTGTAGAATTTTAGACCTCTGTGATTCAGACAGGATTACTGAGTGGTGCTATAAAAATTAAATTACCTGACGTCCCCAAGAGAAGGTAATCCATTCCGAAAAGGGTTTTACACACCTTTCTTCTTTCTTCCATTTACCATGTAATGAGATACACCCAAATAGATTGGGTGGTTCAGTGATCAAGGCTCCAATGATAAAGTTACACTGGGCACACGCATTGTCTGCTCAGCACATTTAGATTAACTCTTGGCTCCCCTTGTGCGCTCTGGTTGTGCCGTCAACTTTAATGGCCCCTTACAAACATGAGCACATAAATATAGGGATACAAATTGCCAGTTAAGTTGCATACTATCATCAAATAGCTTTAATTGCTATTCTAATTATTCAGAGGCCAATAAACAGTGTTGAGCTGATCTTGTTGTTTTTTTATTGTATTAACAGAATTTGAGCTGCTCACTAAAACCACCACTTTCTCTTGGGCTGGCATACATCTCTTTAAAATTCATATCTAAAGAACACAGGACAGATTAAATTCTAAATAATTTATGCAGACCTTGCAAATTTAAGTCCAAAAGTGATCTGGATGGTTCTGACAGAATTTGATCAGATTTCATTGATAGTGGCCTGGGAACATGAGCAAACAACACACAGGAACACACACATGAATTTTGATTCAAATGTTTCTACATCCTGATCGGTGGAAAGAAGTACATGACATCACCTTTTCCAACTAAGTCCCGCCCCATAGGAGCATAGACAAAACAAAAAATACACAAATCTCTCACGTGAAATAAGCTAACTTCGGCAGAAAACAGTGTGTTCACGTAGAACCAATAGCTCATAATAAGAGGCTGATGGAGAAAATAGGTTTTCAGGACCTTTTAAAATCCACTGTATTGGTAAATTATGTCCACCACAGTAAGGGGCATGTAAACTAGTGGTCATGCAGTTGGGGCACTAGCTACTGCTCTGCTACATAACCTGAGCGTAGCAGGTCTGGACAAAGTATCTGGTTTCATTATGGATTCAGGTCACTTAAATATAGTTTAAGGAAATTGCTCTATTTGGCTGCACCAGTGTTATGGGTTCATGTGTGTCATGTACTGCAAGTAAGACAGCCATCGTGGGAAAACAAGGAATGTAGTATGTGTTGCATCAGCTTAGCAAGCCAACGGTCAGTTAGTGAAAGGGTTACAGTCGTGGCTGTACTTTTGTTTTGGACGTTGATAGCTTGAATTCTCAATTTCAGCTGGCAAAGAAGACAGAAAAGGAGTTTACCAGCCTCTTTCATCTGGCCAATACTGGGAAATTATTAATTTGCGCTTGATATTGACTAACAGGTGGCGCAGATGGTTTATTGTTATGAGATACTATGGTGTCATGAGTTGGTAATTGCCTGCAATTTATGCTTTGCCACTAAACACAACTGAAAATTATATTGTCACACAGATGGTAATGACTTTTTTTGTTTGTAACACATTTAATAAAAATTCAATTTCTTCAATGCATATTACTCTAAGCTGCAATTTTAGGTTGTACTTATGTTATACTGTAGAACACATTAAAAATGTGCTGTATAAAACATTACTAACAACTATAAAACAATTGCTGGTGGTATATATAAATATGGGAACAGCACAGAAACAGTAGAACTAGTATTTACTGAAGAGAAAGGTAGATTACAGGAGTCCAAACATCACTGAAGTCAGTTTGAGGTTTTGATTTTTGTAGTTCAGTTTGTTTCTCGTGACAGACGGGCAGTCGAGCACACAGCTTACAGATCAACATGTGCAGAACAAATACAGGCTGCAAGAGTACAAGCCCTCAATAATAAAAAATTGGTTCAGATTTGGCTTCTGATTGGAAGTGAATGAAATAATCACTTCTTAGATGAATGAAAATTGAATTCTTTCTCATGCTATACTGTTGCAGATATTTCAAAATTGAATGCAGAGAAAGCAAAATCATTTGGGTCAGTTGGTGGCTTTAATCGGATAAGAAGAAATCACCATTATGTTTTAAAGCAGGTCAATCCTAATCTGGGAAACGGCATGTATCCTTCATCATTCTAATCCTCGGGATGACAGCCACCGATATTACTGCGGGACAAGAGTGTGCCAGACGACAGTCCTGCATTGTCAGACTGCAACACCCACTGGGATTCTCAAGTATCCGTATCCAATATGAATTAGAATGGAATTTACTGCAGGGATTTACAATAGGTGCTTAGTAAATTCATGACAACATGGTATGTCAAGTGCACCAGCAGGGAACGACAAGGGAGAGAGCAGGCTTACATCCTGAATGTACAATAGATTAGTATGTGCATATATTTTCATCTAGTAATTTTCTATCCAACAGGTGAGCTTTCCCTACTGTCTGCCAAAGATAAAAAAGTAATCAAGCAGTGACAATGAGAGAAATCTGAACTGATACTGCTCATAAAGCAAGAATTACTTTTACGTTTCAAACAAGTGTGACATAACTCTAATCCCACTTATTTCAGTGTATCTGTCTAACGATAAAATATAATTCTCAAAGAAATCTATGCATTCTGTGTGCACCAAAAGCGCTATAAGGCACGTCAAGGCAGTTTGACACGCCTTATAGCGCTTTTGGTTTTGGAGTGTCAAATGAGGACCCAGCGACCAAAGCTGTTTTTTTCTGCAGACGCAGTGCAGAACTTTTCCCCAAACACTGCTGATTCTGTGGTGTTGGCATTTCATATAACGTTACTCAAATAGAAATGTATAGAAAAGTAATGGGGGTATCTGTAATATACAAAAGTTTTGCCTGAATAGCAACCTTTTCCTAAAATACTGCTGGTTCTGTGGTGTTGGCATTTTAAATCTGATGCCTACAGCGTGCCATAGGAGCACCAATTGATGCGCGTCAATCATCAGTGCGTTTGGGCCTTTATTGTCATGTTTGACAGCATACTCATACATACTCGTATTTCCGTTGAAAATCAAACCTATTTTGCTTTTGTGACAATAAATGGAGCAGAAATGTTTTAATTTGCTGTCTGGTTTCTGTGTCTTAGTTTCAAAAACCTATAAAATAATATCAAGTGTCATTCTCATCCTTTGATACTGTTATTCCAAAGCTGAAAACAAACAGTACAGGCTGTACATAAATACTGTTTGGTGGTTTTTGTGTGCTTGTTAATCACATTAGCTTCTTCAAAGTGACAGTAGAAAACACACTCATTTTCAGTTTTCTATTTTATTCTCCTTATTTAAGACAAAATAAAATAAGTGAATGAATCGTCTATTCACTATCAAATGAGCATCTCCACTGTTTAAATGTGCATGACATCAAAGAGTGCTTCATTTTTTTAATTAACTGTCTGGAATGCAGTTGTTCTTTCTGTGATAGAAATAACAAGGAGGAATTCTGACACTGGGTGAGCACCCCGTTATCTGCTCCACTTTGTAGTTAATCGATTCTGTAGATCTTACTGGCACAAGCGTCTAACCTCAGCTAAACGTACTATAGTTGCAAGGTTAAAAATGTGGTGTCACGGCGCGTCCTACACGCGCTCGCCCTTGCCCATGAAATCTCCGGCCACGTCTCTCTCTCTCTCTCTCTCCCTCTCTCTCTCCCTCTCTCTCCCACTCTCAAATTATCAGGTTCACCTGGCTGCACTCTGGACGGAGGGGCGGGTACTTCACCACCTGCCTTGGGCATCAACTGTCACACCTGTCTTCTATCTACTCATCTGCTCTCCGTATTTCTACCCCGGCTCGACATCCACTCTTCGCCAGATCATTGCTTCCTCACCCTGGTAGCAAACTACGGCTCACTTGATTAGAAACTCGATCCCATTCTGGAACTCTGTTAATCTGTGTCTTGTCTTTCCCCCAGGTCCACTTCCTCCTCTCGACCCGTCTCCGCACCGGCTCAGTCTCAGCCCGCCTGCTCCGTCCTTTCCAACCTCACCTGTCTCAGCTCGGATCAATAAAATCACTTACCTACCCAGCCTTCTGCCTTTGTGTGTTTGCCTATGGATCCACCCGGCACCTCGCAACATGGAGAAGATCAGTCTGTGACCACTTACTGTAAGAACAAGTTGTTTTAATACTTTATCAGTATTTAAACTATTCTAAAGTACCCCTTGACTGTCATTGTCCGTTAAACCTTTTCCCTCTTCTTTTAGGACATGACTATAGACGGCAGGAATATCATAAAAATGACCATAAAATTAACATATTTTAACTCATTATATGTCCTGGTGTGTAGACTTTCTGAGTGAGGAAAGGTATGAAATCATTACCTCATCCCAGAGGCCAGCACTGGCAAATCTCAACAATCAAAGGCTTCAAAAAGCTAATGTCAGCCAAAGAATTTGCCCCTACGTACACACATGTTCACAAACACACACTGACACACACACAACATATTTTGACCAGGTGTTGTTCTAATGAAAGGATTGAATGAATGCATGGGCTGAAAGGAATACCATCCTATAAAAACACAGTCTAGCAGGTTGTAAATGCAATTAACTTGCATGTGTGGACACCCAAACAAATCCACGTAAGGATTCAGTACATCCTGCATGGTATACTGTATTATGAAATCCAATATTATATAGTGTAAATGACAATTGTGTATCTGTTTGATATCATGCAAAACTATATGTTAACACTTCTGATATATTATAATCTGACGATCCGACATGACGTGGCAAAATGCGACATGATGTGATGCAAAATGACCCAACATGCTGTGATATTTTTAGGATACTTGATATTTCTCTGATGCCAAACAAAAGAATATCATTAAATACAGTCAAATATGATACATTGCAATACAACACAATACGTATACCCCACTACTTTTTGACCTTATATTCCACATCATTCACTGGGTTCAAGCTTGTGGCCCATCCATAAAATCCTGTGACTTTGAATCCCAGTGCCTGAAACATTTCACTTCCTTATGCGTCCTAATAAATTGCCACTTTTGTTCAAGTTACTGATGATTTAGACACTCTTCAGAGATCAGGATTTGTTCCAAATGATAGAAGATATTCTTATGAAAATGTGCACAGCAGTTGCTGGCTCACACATACTGCATGGCTTTAGTTGACTTAGAGACACAGATACTGAAAACACAGACACGGCTGTTAAGTGCATATGATTTTTTTTCTTTTTTTGTCTGAGAGAACTATATACGGGGGAGTCAGAGGAGTCCAAGCTGGAGGGGGTCTTACAGTCTGCATTACAGTAAAAGAGTTTTCTTCTGGTCTGCCCACTGACATACTGTGGAACAATGTCCTGGATTCTCCACAGAGATCCTGTAGAGACTCAGAGGGATGACATCAGACTCACAGTTCGCCAAAAGCAGTTCTCAATTTCTCAGTAATTTATGTTTTACATAGTCCATTAAACTCAGATTTGATGGCACAAAATATTTATACAGAATGTCAACTGAACAATATGGAGTTTGATCCAACAATGATGACAATGAGGAGTTAGATTAAGTTTAATGTTTCCGTCCCTCTGGTAAAATGACTTAACAGTAATCATAACATCTCATGCCGTTTCATCTCCTGTTATATCCCATTCTATCTTTGAATATAAGGTAAAGATTTCTCAGGGACACAAATACTTTTTTAGAAGTGCACAAAGGATTTGGACCGAGCTTCAATAAAAAGGTTTTAAGAGACTTTAAACATCTGTTTATAAACTGTCTCCAGACGCCTTGTCTGAAGGACAAAGTCTTTGACAAGAGAAATTGTTACAGCAGATTTTGTGTATGGAAAGAGAACACTGCATATTGTGTGTGTGTGTGTGTGTGTGTGTGTGTGTGTGCGTGTGCGTGTTTTAATTAGGACATTTAAAATGGCCTCCCAACACCCAACTGCACATGAAAGAGAGGAACCTGGAGTTGGACGGGGTTGTAAAATTATCCCCAGTCCCTAAATTGCGTTTGTTGTGACTACAATATAGCAGTAAAACAGAAATCTGGAGAACAGTAACTTTTTCCAAAGGCCTGGTTTGTGCACGGGCTAGTGAGCAAACAAACACAGGACACGCACACACAATGTGACAACTACGGTTGCTGTGGTTCTTGACCTGCTCACAGAGTTCACAGAGCGAGAGTAGCAGGAGAGGTTACTCTCTTGAATTGAAATCCTTTTTGGATGAAAGTGTATTTTATGTCAAAGGAAAAGACTACGAGTATACAGGCATGCTAGCAGCTCTTTGAGGCTGTAGGCACACTAACATTACAGCAATGATAATGTTAACATGCTGATATTTAGCAGGTATAATGTTTAACATCTTCACCATCTAGCTTGCTTACATTTGCTTACATTAGCATTAAACACAAAGTACAGCTGAGGCTGATGGGAATGTCATTAGTTTTGCACGTATTTGATCATAAATCAAAATATTGGACAAACTAAAATTTTGATCTGATGATGGAGCTAGATGAAAAGAAAGAGGATCACCAAAGTCATTACATTTCATCTTGAGAAGGGCATGAATGTGTGTACCAAATTCCATGGCAATCTATCCAATAGTTGTAGAGACATTTTACTTAAAGCCACAAATACGAACCTCATGGTGACGCTAGATGAATGTCTGTATAAAATTTCATGGCAATCCATTGTATAGTTGGTGAGATATTTCAGCCTGGACCAAAGTGGTGGATCGACAGACCAACACTGCCATCCTTAGAGCCACACCACTAGCATGGCTAAAAAGTGCAACAACAAATGAATATGTACAATATCAATAATATGATCTTGACCACCAACACCCACCTACCCATCTATTCAACATACTGTATAATCCCAGTCTTCAGCCCTGCTAAATGCCCCTGGTGACTGATTCAATATGCAGCATCAACATCTGTTGTAGGCTGTTAAACTTCACAGCACTTCCTGTGAACTGTGGCAAAGCAATCCAGACTCATGAATGTCAAGCCAGCAATTTTGGTTGTGTTGACGGGAAGACATGGTGAAACAGAGTTTTATAACACATATAGTCAGCCTGAGTGAGATGAAAGGTTAAAGAAACATCTGCAAAATATGTGTAAGGACCATAGAATGGTAAAGTTTATGTCAATGCATTATATCAATGACTGACTCAGCAACAAACAACTCTCAAGCTTTCAGGGTCTTTCTATTATTCCCACTTATATTTGCAATTCTAAGTTGCTCTCCCCCAAAATAGCTATAAAACTGGGGCTTATGTTTTATTAAGCCAAAAATGGTAATACTAGGAGAACATTGAGGGGCATATTTTCATTAGAAAATAAACTCTGCCAGTCTGCCAGGATTCAGTAGTTAGCATATCCAGACTATTGGAGGGGATTCAAGGTTAATTTGGAAACCTGGATTCTGTGAAAAATATTCATCCCAAAGCGCTGGGTCGTTTGCTCGGATTTAACAAGGGCTGGTAAAATTAGGTCTACATAATTAACAGGTTTAATTAGAGAGTGTGGCTTTAAAAGTCTAATTTGGTCTTATATGTACAGTGAGAATGGCACTGACCTTCAT
>LKNJ01000122.1:204654-430213 GCA_002120245.1 Maccullochella peelii | reverse complement strand
TTTTTTTCATTCATGCTGGCTCACAATGGAAAAACAGTGGATAGTGTATCTGTCCTACATGAAATTTGGTTCTCTATAAGTTTACCATTATAATGCTGGTGCTGTTTCCCATGTGTCACTATTTTCGGAACTTATAGCAGAAGCCAAACCATGGATAATGTGTCAAACTAATTTTAATGTCCTTTCAGTTGTTGACTTTGTGCACAAAAATAGTACATCTCCTCTGCCAAAACAACCAAATTGCAAGGGAGAGTCAGATATGGTTAAAGTGAATTGAAGCTGTGTAATAGACACAGCCATTACTGTAATTATGCCAGTTAAACTCAGAAGGCTGTGTATACATGCATGCAAGAACTAATACACAATGTTAGGGGTTGTTTAAGTATGTGTGAGCTTTTTCTTCTGGTGTACATAAAGACACACTCACCCTCAAAGCATGGTAAATGCACAGACCTGTACCATATGTTAAGCCATATGGTTTTATGGATTTTTGTAGACAAGAATGACTGTAAGTAATACTGAAAACAAGAAGAGGAGGGTTATTTGAGCAACAGCCGATAATCCTGAGATAAATCAGGAACATACCAAGGAGGAAAACACAGTCTAAAACTGTCTCCCACAATTCATCATTGACAAAGATCCAATGCTGCTGACCATATCATTAAGGAGAAGGGGTTAAAGGTGCTTCCTGCTTGCTGGTACCCAGCATTTTTAGGAGTTATATAATGTCTAAAGGGATCTCTGTCTCTTACAGACATATTGTATGCACACATATTAGCATGCACACACATACATTGCTGACTGAGAAAACACATCCCTGCAGCTGTTGCAGGTAGTGAGTAATGGGCCGTGCCAGCTCCCAGAGTGCACTGTGGAAAAGAGGCTAACAGCAGTATTACATCATCACCATCACCTTCACCTTGGGTTCAGGTCAGTTGAATCCACTTTCATTTTAGTGCTTTCATTGCACAGCCATTCAGTGTATTCCATCAGCTGGCCTTTGATGCTGTCAGTAAAAGAAATGATGTGCTGCAAGACTACAGTAAATTACTCTTTCCTGTCATCTGCTGGACAGTCACTGCAAGTGTAAAATAACATTCTGGATTGCATGAGTGCACTTGTTTAAAACTTTTACATCTTTATATATTATCAGCTGGTATCTTTAAGGAGCACTAGTTAAATATAGCTTACATATAAATAACCAATGTGAAAATAAGGGATTTCACCTGACGTTATTGGGGACGTATGGCGTCGTTCCTATGGTAACCACAACACGCCATTCAACCAGAGAGAAATCAGTGATTGGATTTTGTTAACATTAACGTTAGTTGTGTCTAAAATGGTCTTAGTAGTTTTATAGGACAAAGGGACGGAGTTTTGAGGACGTTTGGGACGATTCAATATATTCAAAAGTAAGGCTCTTGCATAAATGTTTGTTTCTTTGTTTAGCAGACAAATACCGACACAAATATTAACTAGTTGTAGCTAATCCGTTAGCTTCTGTACGTAATTAAGTAGACAACTTAATGCGTAATGTTTTTAGCAGTTTGTTCACGTGGATAACTTTTACAGAAGCACTGAGGTGTTTTGGGGCAATAAATAAGCTCAAGAAGGTCTCTATCAGGGTACATTACAGTATCGCTGTTAGTGTTTCGAAGACAGTTCGAAAAGGAAAGCTAGCGTCATTTTGTAAGAATGCCATTGTTAAATATGACAGATCGTTTCCGTTTAAAAGCCTATTGACCTGTTGTGGCCAATAGGCTTTTAAACTATCGCATATGACAGTCGCAAGAGCAACAATAAACTAATTTTATGTCTATTTTATATTATTAAGATGCCCAAAAATTGGTTTGTGCGGTTTATAGACACAAAACCATAATGTATCTTGTCCAGAGTTCAGAATGTCCAGAATGTATTTTGATTTCCGCCAGCTAAAGACTTCCGACTCGAATGTTTCAGAATAAAAGCACCTTTTTCACCTATTTAATCGATTCTACCTCTGTGTACTCTGTCCTTTACCATCATCATACTCTTATTTATTCTGTAGTGGTTATGGAAAAAGACTGCAATCCCTACTATAAATACTGAAACTGTACCTGTACTCTGCTGTACCAGTATGCCCTTGCTAATATTTCTACCTGTTTATATATACCTATCAATAGATTGTACGATCTACTGTATCTATCTATGTGTTTTGCATCAGTGAGTCTATCTGAGGAGCAGCAGGAAAGCAGGCTTCCCAGCAGAGAAGAAGTGGAGGTGGAAGAAAAGGAGGAGTACAAGAGAATGGAGGACACCCCTCTAGTGGCCCTTGCACCTGATGCTTCACTCCCAGAGGAGCAGCCCTCTACCAGTACTGATGTCTCTGCTAGTCCTGCTTTCCAGTGCCTAGATGAGGTAAGGCTCATCATGAAAGCTGTTAAAGGATCATATTTCTTGTGAATGGCATTTTGGAGATTTCATAGGCGAAACAAATATCACAGTTGGCAGTTGCAGTGACAGTATTTATTCTAATTACTTAAAACAAACAAGAAAAGATTATGACTGCTGTACTAGGGAACTAATGTGTGCTAGTGTATTTAAGGAAAAATCCCTCATCATTTTATTTTCCATCTAAATTGATGTTTAAAATAGAATGTGGTACTGTAGATGGATTTATGTACCTTACAACATTTACCTTCAAACTTAAAAAGTTATTTAATGTTTAAACAAAAGTGAATACTTAGAACTTGAAATCAACATGTGGATGAGCACAATGCTTTTTTATTAACTTGATCGTCACAAACAGTAAACAGACAATAAAGTCACAGGCCCACAGTTTGATCATTTATCCTCTGTGAAGTTCATATGAACTCAACACCTCATTAACCCATTTATTATGGGCATGCAGCACCTCATTCCTCCATTTTTACAGGCGTCAAATAGCCCTGGATACTAGAAGATGCTTTTAAAGATGACCAGGCATCAACATTATTTAAAACTGCCAAACACTGCAATGTACACAGCCATGTAGTTAGAACTTTATTCATGTTTTGATATAAAAGTGCATATCTTTTGGCATGACAGCTGAATATGAATGATAGAAAAGATCAATATTGTACACACACTAAGCTCCAAATACATACATAATTACTATGAATGGTCACAATAATGCACAGTCTGTCATTTCTCAAATATCAACAATCATTAAACCTTGACTTATGTATTATATAAAAGCTATCACACGTCACAAAATAAAATAAATACTGTACACGTCCTTAAAGTGAAACATTTCTTTTCTCATCCTGCCCATTCACAGTGTGTATAGATTGGATAAAATTATGCAATACAGTTTTCTAACTTTAGGTAGCAGTATTGTACAAGTGGTGAGTCAGGGAGGAGTTTTTTTACAAACTGGTGTATGGCATCAAGAGATGTGCAGAAGTTTAGTGCACCCAGAGATAAGGGTGAAAAACAATTGGAATAGTTTTTTCGTGCAGCAGTGTCCTGCTCCGTGGCTGCTGTCAAGAAGAATTTACTAAAGCATCAATAATGCAGAATGTACTTGGGAATGATTCAATGGAAGTTCATCTCAGGCTGCATATCTATACTGGGGTGTTTTATATTGTATAGGATGATGATACATTAGTGAAGTGTCCCAGTGTAATTAGATAAATGACACAGAAGCTATTACTTGTGCTCTGCTGCCCAAAGCGTATTGTATATCACCTCCTGTAGTTTTTCTTTTTAACAGTTTGACTCTGACCCCAGCATGAAGTCTTTCACAATGCATTTCAAAACTGTATCATTAGCTCTCATATACCTCACTTGAGTGGCTGCTGTTAATTATTAAACCATTCAGAGCAGGGAAAATGATAGCTCATTAGTTTTTACTACTACTGTGTGCTGTGTGGTGTCTCAGCTGGGTTTATAGCGGGAGGCAGCAGGACAGAAAGTGGAGAAATGTCAGAGAAACTGTGAAAAATCTCTTATGGTAACCCTCCGTATAATATTATGGCCCCTGTAGGAGGCTGGCCTTTACATTGCATGTGTGGTTTTTTTTTATTAGTCCATCATCGTTCATAGTCCATTGTCCTTTATTATCATCATTTTAATCCCACATTTTGAAGGCCACACTCACCACAGTGAAAAAAAGTAATAGCACAGTTAAATTTTTTCACAATTACTTTTGTTATTACTGCATTCAAACTGTCTATAGGGCTTATAGTCTTTTTCGGTGTACACGTATGCATGTGTAAATGTGTGCATATGCATGACTATGTGTATGAGTTTCTGAGTCTACTTGTTGTTCCATTTACTGACTGTCTTTGTTTGTGTTTGTCCATCTATCTGTTCGTCTGACTATACTCATGAATCTTTACCTGTCCTCTTAAGGAGCATAGTTCTTGGGCCGTATCATCATCTTGACAGTTTTGAAGGCCTGCCTGTAGTTGGTAGGATAATACTCTGTCGACATGTTGTGCCATGTTCCCCAGAAGATCCCGTTCCTGACCCCCTTGTACCTCTTGTGATAGTATTTCCCGTTGAGGTTGGCGGACATGCAGGCATCAAACCACCAACCGGAGCTGTAGTAGGCACCGCAGTTTCCGGAGGGATACATGTCGTTGTCGCGGTCGGGTGTGGAGAAAAACTTCTGGTCATGGTTGAAGTGCTTGTTGAAACTGATGGCGTTCCCAGCGGTCCCACTACAATAAAACATTGATATATATATATATATATATATTTATATTTATAAGATGTAGTCATCCTTTATGAATGTTTTATCACACATATATACACGCTCAGAATCTAATATTGTACCTGTATCCACTGACAGACAGCCGGTAGCGTAGGAATTCATTGGCCACATAGAACTGGTCGTACTTTGCATACTCCCGAACACCCTCAAAGTCCTCCAGCTCGATACGCAGGATCATGTCTTTGGCTTTTGTCATCAAGTGGATATGGTCATTGCCCAGCCAGAACTCACCTCTACAGCAGAGGAAAAGGTAGAGGGAGGTGGGGATAGAACAGAGCAAAATGAGAGCTAGATTATAAACAAGCTGATATGCTTGTACACTTGATTAGAAAGTGAATAGTTACTCAAACTGAATTTACTCATCCCCACAGGGGAGGAGAGGAAAGGAGGAAATGTAAGGGGAGAGTTGTGTGACAGTAAAAGAAGGATGAGTGGAGGCATTATTCTTTCAGTGGGAGGTTATACTAGATTTATAGGCATGGTTATCAGGAGGTAACCATGGTTATTTCCCATATAAAACTCCTTCCTACATGAGCAGAGATGAGAATTGAGAAAATGAGCTGAAATTTGAATGCAGTTAGAGGCTATAGTAGAGGCTCTGCATTAAAACAAAATATAGTCAGTGTGAAAAGGCTGCTTCCCTCCATTTTCACTGGGACTTGTTTCCTAATTTTAACTTTTGTTTTGGTCTTAAATCATTAATTTTAGTCAACACATTTATTATCTGTTAAAATGGGTCAGCCCTATTTATTTATTATTTATTTTGGGTTTTTTTTACGTGTTAGTGATAGTGAGAACAGGTGGTGAACAATCAGTGATAGTGAGAACAGGTGTGCATCGTTAGGTCCTAGCAGTGAGCACTGAGTGACTTGGCACTCTTAAGTTGGGAGGAAGTTTGAAACAAATGACACTCTATTAAAGTTGGTATACTGATGGGTGTGCGTGGGTGCTCATAGATACATTCTGCTTGTCACGAGTAACAGAGGAATCTTGAATTAAGATTCCTCTGTTACTTTGTTTACAATTGTGTATTTTTTCTTAAAGATTTGTATCAGTCTAGCTCACCCCTATGGTTACCTGAGCAGATGGTAGGTTCCAGTTAGGTGGGGCTGAGAAGTTAATAAAAGGCCACTTACCGGCCCACAATTGTGGGTGGCAGCTTGTTGTGAGGCTGTGTGGGCAGTTCTTTTTTTTGGGGGATTTATATTTTGCGTGCATTTTTAAAAAATTATATCGTCAGGGTTATTTTCTCAGACTTAAGAAGGTTTTCCAGTGCCACACAATATCAACTCCCCTCTATACAATCAGCATGCAAAAAAGTATATAATGTAACCCCTTATATTATAAGATATGTCATATTTGAACTCCACACCCCTCTACCTATGTGGTATTTGAGCTTCCGATCCTGCATACAAATAGCAGGAAATTTAGCTTTTGCCTTTTCCACAAAACTTGTAAACAATGTAAATGAGTTGTAAATCCACAAATCCCTCAACCACCTTGAATATTTTAGAAATTACTTTGTACGACCTCAACTTATTTATTAAAGAATAAGACCTAAGTATACCAGTTGGATATAACTGGTTGTCTATGAAGACTCTAAGCAACATCTGAGAATTTACAGGCTTTGGTTTCCTTTTGAGAGGAGCCTAGGAATGATACCCTAGCCCATTACCTGAGGTTTCCGAAGCCTTTCTTATACTCGGCCCAGGTGCGGTTGAAGCTGATAGACCCATCGAGCCGTTGCTGTATCACAGTCCATCCCCCTCCAAAGGACTCCATGTCACAGAAGACCTCAAATGTCCCATTGCGGGGATCAGGGGTCACACGATACACATCGTTCTTCCTCACATCTAGCACATTGTAGTCTGAACAGTCCCGAGGGGCTAAGATGACTGTTGGGAGATGGAGAGAAAGGGGGGGAGAAGAAGGCAGTTTTTAGGGGGGTGTTACTGGATGATATTCAATAATCTTTAAACTTTGCTCTGGCTTTTTTCTCTGCCCAATCAAGAGACAGTAATAGAAACCCCTGAGGATAGGAAAAGAAAATGTGATAAGTTAGCAGGAAATCCAGCTTTAACCATTGTGGAAGTTCTCATTCCTGCATTAATTTCCTGGGCAGTCTATTCAAACACAAAACAGCATGTTCTTTAGCCAACCTGTTACCAGACTGTTCCCCAGTTTCTGGTGTGGATCAAACTAAAGTTCAGTAAGTCATCAAGCATAAAACAGAATACTATCTTTCAGTAAGCATTTGAGAATTCCTTAGCTTGTCCTTTGCTTCTCAACATGATGTCCCCTTTCTGGAAATCACATTGAGTATCAGGACTCTTACATGAAGAAAAGTAAGTGAGGGGACAAAGGCCACTGTCGAAGGATAAAAGTCAACGACCTTCCTCTGTACTGCACCACAGGCCTGATTTATACAGCTCCACTACTTTCTAAGATCTCTTCCGACCATTTCTTCTTATACCTGGCCTCTTATTTCTTTAACTCTTGCTTCTGTCCCCTGTGTCGCACTGCAGGCCGCTGACCCCACCCAAAACCCAGGTCCAAAGGCCTCTGTCAGTTAGCATTTTGGACTTGAAAGGAACAGACTTGTCAAAACGTGGGAAAGTGTAAAACTGGATTAGAATCACATACCCCCTCCCTGCACGTTAGGCGACTGGGGCCTAAATCCTAAATGACATTGGGCAGGCAGCATATGGACCCCTCCTGAGTTTGTTTGGTGCGCTCCATTGCTGATACAGTTTTGCCATACTGTTAAATTTGTTTAGTGGTTTGGTAGATTATAATAGATCAAGGTTAGGGGGGAACCATACTGATTACAGAGGGCCAGACGTCCGGTCTCTTCAAGTACAGGAATGGGAAGTCTAGACCAAATAGTATTTTGTGGAGTGGAGAAACGTGCAGTCGTGGTTCTTCCTGGGACCATTAGTGCAAGGTTAGACTTGGGTTTTCTTCTCTCGTGATTAAATGAGAAGGTATTTGTAACTTGCACCATATATAGCTTTTGGATTCTTTGACTCTGTAGCCATCTACAGTATTTTCCTGTCAAAATACACAGAATACTTTGGATGCAAAATGGCTGCAGATGGAAAGCAGTCTGGGAGTCAAGCATGAGGTTAAAAATGGTGTCCTTGTCACGTTAACGGCTCGGTCTGCTCTTGGCATTAAAAGTATTGTCCTGTAAATTCTTTCAGTGTCTCCATCACGTTAAGTGAACACATCTCCCTCTCCTTATTTGTCCCTATCTGTCTGACTGGGCCGCCAGTGTCCCTAGACAGACGAGAGCCATCTCATCTAACTACCTCTGGCACTGTGCCTGACCAAATAACTCTAATATCAGCATCTTACTGGTACAAATGACTGTTGGCTGATTGGCTGTCTGACTGTTGAAGTGGCTGTTGAGTCAAATGAATGGTTAAATTGGTGGCTGATTGCTTTGCCTGCGTTCTTGCTTACTTCTATAATTCCATAAGTGGTAGCCTGCTCTCTTAAAGGCTGATAACTGACATGCTTTTTATAAACAACTTCTTGACTGACTATTTTAATACCACATTGCCTGTTTGACTGACTGCACACAGATAAATGATTGGCATAAAAGAAAGACTGCTCTGTTATCAAGGAAGCATGACCTGTGACAAGTCAACTAAGATTAGCACCTGTAATGGAAGGAAATGTGTATCCAAAGTAATAGCATAATCTTTCCCTACAAAAACGGCTTGAATAGATTACTGCTGTTTGTTTTGAAGGAAAGAAACCCTCATCAAAAAGCAACACCCTTCCTTTCAGGAGGTTGTGTGTGTTACCACAAGCAGTTTCTGACAATGTGGCAGACTGGGCATCCATTCTCTTTGTTTATAATTGAGTTAATGTAGCTGAACAATAACATGAATTGCTATCCATTCACCTCAAGGTCCTAATATGTCTTACAGGAGTGAAAGTGAAGATTAGTGCTTGCAGCAGGGATGGAAATTGGCAAAGAGGGTGAAATAAATGCTTACAGAGCTGAGAGTGATAAAAACATCTTAAAAAACGTACTATTAATCCTGCTTGATGGTGAAATTGCAATTCTACATAGGCCTAGTATGTCTGGGTAATGTATTCCGGTGTTTTAATAGATGCATGTTCCTCATCAGCTGTTGTATTTTTGAATTTGGGAAAATAGTTTGGATAAAGGGATTAAAAAACGTTAGAAAAAGTGAGTGTCCTTAGATGCCTTTTCTAAACCCACCGAGTGTAAATGTTGTTTGCGCTGTGTAGTGTAGCCTAATGAGCTGTACCAGTGTGGCTGGTTTCTAAATCATTGTGCATGTGTGAGTGGTTGTTAACATTTTCTTGCCAATGATCCATTACCACAGCTTCATCACCATTAAAATACACATCTGTCTCATATGACGTCTCCTAAAAATGTTATCTTGACATAATCTTCAGATGATGTGGTCACTTGCCTGCTTCTCGTGCTTTGGATGAAAACAGAATTTTAATTTTCTTTGTGCTAATCTGTATTTAACAATTATTTAATGATTTAGCTATACAATTTGGCAGCTGGATAGTTTATTCAGGAGTCAGGGGAAACATTTGGCCATGAATTGCTTCTCTAAGCACTTTTCACATTGTGATAAACAACTGGAAAACATTTTTCACTATGCAGTGTTCATAGCAAGTAGAGAGACGTATTAATTCAGCATCTTGTATTAGTAGTTGTAATATTAAGAGACTTCACATTGGGAATAGAATGGGATTGGTGTGACATGAGGTATGTCAGGAGTAGTATGAGGAAAACCTTTCTCAAAGCCTCTCTAAAAATGCATTTTTCGAAAAGGAAGTATCACTTGAGTAAAACAGCAATTACAAAATTGTTTATACTCATGTTGTGAAACTGCAGAAGTCTTATCGTTACATTTGGGTCTATTTCCATGGTAACAACAGCTGTCTCTTGTCTACTTCTTTTGCATTCACTTCAGACACGATTTTCCAAACTAGTGGCAGAATAATTAAATTAATCTTGAGTTTAACATGACAGACTGATGTACAAATACAAGTGTTACTGACCCTGTGTGCCATCCGTGACTAATGTTGGGAAATCCGCCCACATTACTTCTTGAGGTGTTGTCAAGAGATAATGAGAGCTAGTTGTTTTATGCAGGAATGAGCACTCAAGAGCATGACCTCCAGAGGAAGAGAGGCACTGGGAAAGGGGATTAAAGAGAGAGGGAGATGGGGAAAGTTACGGCAAGAGAAGAAGTGAAAGAAAGTGGCGAAGTGAAGGGAAATGGAGAGAGGACAAACAGATTGATGATAAATGTATAAGGGAGAGAGGAAAGGATTTGAAGGAGAAAGAGGCAAGTTTAGGGGAGAAGAGAAAAAGCTGGGATTCTCTTCACACCACTGTCCCAGCTAATCTACTTAGAAATAAGCTCACATCTGTTTTCCACATAAAGGCCCCCAATATAGTGTCACATTCACTCATGCAATATCAGGATATTATTCAGTTTCAGTCCTGAAAAGTGGCCTGCATTTCAACTGTGCTCTCATCCAAATAAGCTTTTACATAAATGTAAAGTGGAATGTTTGTTATGCTTGGCTAGTTTGCAATCCCTACTGGTATGTTTTTGCATCGCCTCCATCATGAGTTTCTACTCCCATGGACTTTCTCTTTACAGAATTGAACCTGACTTTAGAAATTCTTGCCTTTTTTTAAAACTATGTTCACACTATGTAGTGTAGGTGCCAAGTATCTGTCTCTCTTTTTCTCCCTCTACCCTTTTTGAGTTTCTCCATATGGAGAGTAGCAGAATGTCAGGGCACTCAAACTAGTTATATAAGAGGTAATTCAAATTCTCACTTTGACCCTAGTTATCATTGCTTCACTCATGTACAGTATGACCTCAACCTAAAGCTATTTTGCTGTGGTAATATTCTGCTATGGCTCTACTTTACTATATGCACATTACTATAGGCGCTACTATAGTAATGTGGTGGACATGGGCAGCTATTGTTGGCATGGTACCTTCACTATTATCTTTTTAAAGGTGATAGAAAATTCCTCTTCTCGTGATTATACGAATCTCCCCAAAATACATAATGTTTGGTCATATTGGTAATGGAGAAGACATGTCGCAACAAACCACTGTGTGTAGTTGACAATGTCATTGTGGGAGATTTCATTTCCCATTTCCCAGAAAGAAAGGCAGCGTTGGGTGAAGGTGACCACCCAGAGTTGGGTTGTTTGTAGTGATTACAAGTCGCCATGTCCACTTATATGATTGGATAGATTCTATGCCAGAAAATTCACCTCACAATAACCCAAACTGCTGGACATGGTGTGTGTGCTGGAGTTTCATTACCATAACATCTGAGGTGAATTTAAGGGAATAGAAAAGAGAAAGGAATAGAGGAAGGGCTTCTTGATCATGCTCAAAGACTGCAGAAAATAAAATACATGGGAGGAGGAGAGGCATCTTTTGAAATAGCAAAGCTAGAACAGATTAGAATATAACACAATAGAAAACAAAGAAATGAGTTTTTGGTCAAAAGAGAATTCATGTATTGTAAATAGCTGAAAAGATGGAGGGGGCTTTCAAAGACAGTGTATGATAGGATAGAACCAAAATAATGGGAGAAAAAGATTGGAGCATTCAAAATAACAAAATATAGAATGCTACCAAATTAATCTTAGTAAAAGCAGGCTTACACTGGGGGGTGTTATGTACTGGACACGCATTGGTGCAGGTCGAGCTGAGCTTGTTGACCACTCCAGTAATGTTCTCCACCCGCCTGTCCACCATAGCCTGCACATTGTCCATGTTGAGCAGGTTGAGCCCCTCCAGACGACCCTGCATAGTCGAGATCTGGCTCCTGGCATTGCGCAGGCTGGCTGACATCCTATTCAGCTTCACCTGGGAAGGGCCAGAGCGGGGGGGAATTATTTCTGTGCACAGAATACAAAGCAGGTGGATTACTGAAGTCACCAGCCTCCTTCATTGTTTTACCAGCCAATTAGAATTTTAGAATAGAAACGAGGCTGCGTGATGGCTGGCTGTCTGCCAAAGTGGCTGTGAGACTCAAGAAAGTTACGAGACAGAGCAAAAATGTACCGCCATTTGGCTGGTGTCTAACGCTAATTCCCCACCCTGTTTACTGTACCAGGAATTTTCCCTGGTGGATTGGTGCCAGGTAGGACTTTACAGGTCTTTTAACATCTGGCCAGTTTACATTCCAGCTGGATACATTTGACTGGGCAGATTTAGGGAACTTTATCCCTACAGTGTTTTATACAGCACATTTTGGTTTAGTTTAGGTCACTAAAATCTTCACAAGACTGATAATGATACTGGCTTACTGGGAATTTACATGGTTTTGATGGAATTACAGAAACTGGTGCAGTGCCATTATTGCATTATTCCTTTAAATGATGTTTATATGGTACAAAATGTGCACTTATGTGGATTTTTACAGTTTGAACAATTCCAAAACTATTGTCTAATCCACTCCAAGTAGAAGTGTTTAAAAAAATGGTCTTTTGGTTTTTAGTGAGACTGAACACTCTTACCTGCAACTCCTGCATAGTGCTTGGGCTCGGTGTAATTTTCCCAGAAATAGAACCTTGCCCTAGTCCAGCAACGTCCAGAGTAGCTCCAGGGACCATCCCATCTCCCCTCTCCTCTTGGCTGGACACACCTTGAACCTCCTGTCCTGTCGGGTCCAGTCTCACTTCTTCCCCAGCATCCCTCTGAATCGGGACCTGCGACTGACCCTGGTCAGCTTGCTGATGTCCAGAAACTCCATTGCCCCGTGCCCCACGGCACTCCTGGCACCCGCTCTTCAGCTTGTTGACCACCTCCTTCAGGCTCTGCAGCTCCTTCATTGTCTTCTCCAGCAGCCTGAACTGCTTGGGCAGCTGGATGGTGAGTGGAGGCAGGGTGAGCTGGTAAGGGCAGTCCTCCCCCTCCTCTGCCCCGGAGCTCCTGCACTGGCCCGAGGGTCTCAGTTTCATAGGGCAGGATGTGGGGGTACCAGATTCAGATCCCAAAGAGTAGGGTCCTTTAGCGTCCCATCTCTGGTGTGAGTTGACAGGGAAGTCCGCTGCCCGGCTGGTGCGCGGCACCAAGGTGGCTGCAAGCAGGAGACTGGCACAAACGCAAAGCACAATTGTCCTCATTTTTCTGTGTGAGATTTGTCAAGGAGAAATAAGTGTGTGTAAAGTGAGCGTTTCTGCAGCTGCCTCTGATATGAACTGAAAAAGTGTCTGAATGTGTATAGTAGTGTGTGTGTGTGAGTGTATAAGGAGTATGTGAATGTGTGTCCAGTATCCTATTGGTTTAAGAGTGTGTGTGTCTGTGTATGAGCACAGCCTGCAGGAGGGAGAGCGCGCAAGGGAACTGCCGCTGCCTCAGATAGCTGTGTCATTAATATCAGGAGGAGTCAGGGAGAGAGGGAGAGAGAGAGGCAAAGAGAGGTAGAGAGAGAGAGAGAGGGTGCTGAGTTAGAGAGGATGGGAGGGGCAGCACTATTGCGTAATGCAAAACACCATATCAGCAGCACTGTGAAAAACCAGAGATGCAGACAGAAATTATGGGATTGGGGGAGAGAGAGGGGGGGGGGCATAGAGAGAGAAGGTAGGCCCTTTGCCTGCAGTCAGTGCATGTTGTTGTCTTGCTCACCCTGAAGTCGGCTCATTTCCCTGAAAACTGAAATGACTCGGTGCACAAGAACTATCCACTCAACTGACGTTAGGGTGATGTTTTTTTCCACGCTTTGTTGTTTTGTGGTTTGGATATCCGCAGTATAAAATTAAGGCCTCGTCCCATGACCCAGTTCAGATTCCAAAGCCACCAGGTCAACTCTGCCAGTCACTCTCCAGTTCCAAATTAGGCTCAGGTGGGCACAATTACTGTATCTAATCCATGGTTAGCCAGCAGCAACAATGAAGGTTTCTTTCAATTAGTACAAACAACTTGGGTTTTTTTTTTGTTTTTTGGGGGGGGATTTACAAGGCTTGCTCAGGATGTTGCAAATTAAGCATGAGAACCATCAGAGACTTCCCAATCAGTTTTTACGTAATATAACTAACTGCAGATTGCACAATACTATAGATCTACATTAAAAGCTTCAAAAAGAAAATGTAGGCTACATCACATTACATTTTTAATGGTTTCCTATATTTTTTTGTTAGTGTCCTTTTCTCAGTACAATACTTTCTTGTGTTATGTCAAGGAAGTTTGGACTGAATTTAGACAACCTCTCTTCATCTCTATCATAAAGAAAATATGGAAATTCAAAAGCAATTTCAAACCAACAGCAGCAGGTACACTTGGATTTATTTCAGGGACATGTTGCAGAACAGCCATTTTGTCCTCTTTTTTTTTTTTTTTTTTCCCCAAAATGGCTCTGCTGGCTGTCAGTGTGGATATCATTAATTAAAATGTCTAACTGCTCTTTATTCATGTGCCGCTTAATGTTCTTTTGTATTTACAGCTGTCTCTTAGGAATAGGTTTGAGTGTTTTAATGAAGGGAAATGGGACATTTTGGTAGTACAAATTGTTACAACAAACAAAGTATCAGATGTCTTGTTTTGGGACCCCCTTGAAAAGAAGATAACATCTGTAAGGGGTTTATCCTGATATAATACATTTGACTAATTGTATTAGGCTTTCTGAAGATGATACTATTAAACAATGCCTTAGTTGCCTTTTTAGAAAATTCCCCACATGAAACTTGCCTCCTCCATAGGGAGATCAAAGAGTCAGAACACTAGAATATTGACCTGTTATTTAAGTGCCTTGTTCAAGGATACTTCAACATGGAGTTTGAACCCAGTCTTCTCGTCCACACCATTCTGTGGCCCCAGCTGTTGATGAAGTTACACAATGGGTAACTTCATTTAAAATGTATTAAAACTTGAATTGCTGTGATGTCACCATTGATGGAATTATGAATTGGTTTACGTAGGTTGTTTGGACATTAACAAAGCAAAAAGATAATTAAGTCTTTATGAATAAACAATAAACAGTACACTTGTTTTTGCCTGTAATGATGTGGTTATTTTGGTGGTTTTTACATTGTCTTGATTGACATTGCACTCATACTCATATCCAAGCATTATTCATACATGAGGCAATTTCATGGAGCATCTTATTATGAACATTTATTAAGCAATACAAGCTATTAAAATTAATTGTTTATTCTGCAGAGTAAACAAGTTTTAGTTCTGGATCCTCACCCAGTGACATTTGCAGTCTGGATGTTACCCTACTTGGAGTCTTGTTATAAACTTCTAGTAAGTTCATTAACTTGGCAGTGATTATTTGTTTGCGGGACATGGCTATTGTTTCAGTATATTGATTCATAACCACGGGTCATGTAATTGGATTTTTTTCTGTGGCGTTGGATATCTCATGCACATGTCATATTTCTAGAAAAGTGACACAGTTTCGGATAATTGATTTCACCTACGGAAGTGGCTCTCAGCCCTGATGGAGGAACACTCCAGAAAGGAAAATATTACTGCACGAAACTTCCCCGAACAAAGTGATTCAATCTCGCTGGAGGCTCAATTTCAATCCAAACAGTCAATATCAGGACTTGAAGGTAGAGATACACACACACAGAGAGAGATGGTGGCTCTCTCCGTCACACAGTGGAATTCAGTGCTGTGACTCGGTGGTCATTATTTTTCTCCCTGAGGGACGGTGCAGAGTATTTAAGCCCACAGGTTCTTTTTGTTACACACTTCACATACCTTCTGCACCACACACTCATATTACTGGAAGGTTTGTTGCTGCTCTGCAGTACAGATCACATGCTCGCTTCGCCAAGTTGTGCGTGGGTGGGGGAGTAAATGGACAGGTATGTGTCAATGTGCCTGCATAAATATCTTCCAGTGTCTCTATCTCACTTCAAAAATGGTCCGCCACATGTGAGCCTTATGTCGCCCCATAAAAGCCTCCCAATCCTCTATACTGCTGAAGAT
This sequence comes from Maccullochella peelii, assembly GCA_002120245.1. Taxonomy (NCBI): domain Eukaryota; kingdom Metazoa; phylum Chordata; class Actinopteri; order Centrarchiformes; family Percichthyidae; genus Maccullochella; species Maccullochella peelii. The sequence continues at coordinate 414,496 of LKNJ01000122.1, read as the reverse complement.
AAGTCTTGGCACCAGAATTAGAGAGGCTGCCTGAAACTGCTTCAGGCTGCTTCTCTCAGATAAATGCCCAGTGTATGGCCAGGATGTCTGTCACATCACTGGTATGTCATCTGCACTGCTGAAAACACAACACTGACCATATTTAATGTGTTATTTTGCCTCAGAATCTGTTTTGAATTGTTGTTCGGTTTCAGTGCAATGACATCATTTCACAAATTTTCATCATTTGCTTTTTTAGGAGTCAATATTAGATTACATGACTAAGGTTGAAGTTAAAGATATCAGTCATGACCAGATGACCCACTTACCATTTCAAGATGTAAGAGTCAGAGATAATGTTTTAAACGCAGATCATGTAATACCAGTCAGGTGTTTTGCTTGGGTGACCTTGTGACCTTGGGTGACTGCTAAAGCAAACTGACTGAAAAACATCTGAATAAATCATATTAACGAAGGCCCTAATCTGCATCATTCACAACATTCATATCTCTGTCCTTTCAGCCCTTGGTACGTGGTCGGGTACTTGGGAGCACATTTGACAATAACCAGATAAACAATATAATGGAATGAAACTAAAAACATAATCGGCTATCCCTAATGTTTGTCGGGGTGGGTTATCAGTGTGTGTGTGTGTGTGTGTGTATATATTCAGAGCGTTTGTGTGTGTTCATTGGCGCTACACTGTCTGACCTGAGATATCCTCAGTCCTGCAGCTCTTTGATACAGACAAGGCTATTCCTCATTACTCCCCACTCTACCAACCTGGCTCTGAAGATAAGAGGGGAACAACACCTGTCTTCTGTTTCTATTACTGTTACATGCACGCACACACACACACACACACACACACAGAACTACCTTGCCACAGAGAGAAATTTATCAATAACTCTTAGTGATAATTTTCCCTTTTTGCGATGCTGATGACCTGACATCTTTTTCTTTGCTGTGTTTTTGTTTTGTTTTTTACCAATGTTTCACAGCTGTGTATCTTTATCAACTTTTTTAAATCATTCAGGGCCAATGGTACCTGTGATCTCAAGAACTGTAGTTACTTATTGTTATATACGGGCCGATTTCAGTGATTTTGCTTCTCCTTTTGAGATCGCAGATAGTTAGAGGTTTGTTTTTTATTGTGATAAGGTGTTCTGATACTGTGATAGCTGCTGTGATGATAAAGGTTTATTGAGCCCAACTTGGGTTAAATCCTCTTTACAAACATTAGGGACTTAGATTTTGTTGTCATCTATCACACTTTGTGTTGGCAAATTCAGACAGATATAAAAAAGCTTTTTCTTACAGCAGTTACTGAAGTTTAAGCATATTACAGCAGAAACAAAGCAATTTTTGTCAAAGTTCTGACTATTATGACATTTGAAACTCTTTTAGAGTCTCTAGTGATTTTGTTTTCTTCGTCTTCAACTTCTGGAACTTAATTTTGTCACTAAACAATATTACAAAACTGCTTACTGGTCAGAATTGTATCTGGTTCCTAGCAATATTGCCCTATTGAATATTCTGTCCAGAGACAATGGCAACAAGAGATTTCCACCGAATGTGATATTCTTTTCATATATCAGCTTTTATACGGGCAGCTCTGGGTCAGATCAAAGACTTTGAAATGTGGATGATTGATACAGGGGAAATCTGTAAATCCCAGTCATCAATTGTATGCTATAGGAGTTTAGAATATTGGTACACACATCAAATATATTGGGTTGTACCTGCAAAACCATCTTTACAAACAATTTTTTCATGTCCATATGATAATATTTCTGTTTTCATGCTCCTCAGTTGGTGTCATTGGGCAAAATCGGCCATACCAAAGTAGCCAAACTGAAATCCAGCTACAGGCTACTCCATGATACTCTGAAGAGGTATGTTTTCTTGTTGAAACAAAAGTTGTAACCCTCATATGTGTGTGTTATATTATGGAGGTGCATTATGACTGCAAAGACGCTGAGAATACAGCATAGTAGAAAAGTTCAGCCAGAATCCATCCAACTGGAGTGTCCTTGAAAAAGACTTTAACTCCATATCAGATCTAGTTGTGCTGCTGTTATATACTGTTGAGAAGCATCTGTGACACCAGCCACTGGCTTCGGAAGATACATTTTGAAGCCTGCATTGGGGTTACTTCTCACTCAGTGCAGCTAGAAATCCTAATTTGAGCAAAGAGTTAGAAGCAAGGATGTAGCTGAGGCCACCACACCCTTAATGAAACACTGATTCTCAAAAATGCAACCAAGGCACATAATAGAGGAAGTGAAATCCACTTTTTGAGATCCCAATTTCTTGTGGAAACAACAAATCTTTGTGTAATTTCTTGAGAAAACAAAATCTGAATGTGCACATTAAATTTAATTGGCTGAGTACTCAGAAGTCTATCATAAAAATCAGCAGCTACTGTATGTTTACATGCATATTGTACCACAGTGAAAAATCTGATTTAGACAAGAGTTAAGGCTGTTTAGATTATTTGTAGTTAACTAAGGTTCATGTGGATTTATTTTATAATTATTGGTTTTATATTTCCTGAAAAGGAATGTAGAAATTTTTTTTATAAAATTGAGCTAATATTTAGAAGATTAAGCAGTAATTTACTTGTGTTATCCAATTTATGAGAAAAACAGAGTGGAGTCAGACTACTGTTTTACCCCTGTTTTGGACTGTTACAATGCATGTAAATGTACCCAGCAGTTAGTAAATAGTATCTGTATACTGCATACTGTACCACATACTTAAATCATTGTTTCATCCAAAAGTACCCAGGACTCTGAGGTCCAGCTTTTGGGAGAGGCAAAGAGGTGTCGTGCTGAGCTGAAGAGGCTGCAGGCTGAGGTGGGGAGAACAGAGGAGCAGAGCACCTCTGAGGAGCCTGAAAGTGAGGTCAATGAACTGAGGCAACAGCTCCTCCAGGCATACAATGAACTGAAAGCTGCTGAGGACAGAGAGTACAAGACACAGTACGAAATTAAATGGTGAGCTGTATATATAGATACACATACACGCATTATTATTGCAGTCAATTATTGCAGTCACTCATGCCACATCAAATTAATTAAATGAAAATGACATTTGATTCAAGAAAATGCATCTGTTACAAACTTCTCTCAAATTTGGCTGCAGCTTTGTCTGTCTTACAAACACACACAAACAAACTTCACACCACTGACAGTAACCCAAGAGACAAAGAAGAGTAAGGACAAAAGTGAAACTGGAGTGGTGAAGGGAGAAGGTGTGTACAGTAGGAGAGCATACACACACACACACACACACACACACACACACACACACACACACAGTCACTGTTAAGTAACTAGGGACCAAACAGTATAAGACACAAACAACATTCACACAAATAGTATTGGTTCTCTCTGTCTGTGTGTGTGTGTGTGTGTGTGTGTGTGTTGCTTGGCTACAGCTTTTGAAAAGAAGATCTGTTACTGTTACAGGGGTAAATGCTATTGCCATTGCCTTAAATGTTTTTGTTTCAGTAGCCATATTTTTTCAAAGATTTATATCATGAGGATAACAAATACCAGGTTTAAGTGAGTTTTTATGTTTGCTGTGGATGTATACTTGTTTATTTGTCTGAGCTCTCTGCACTGGTTAGTTTTTTATTGACGTCAGTCCTGTAGTCATTTCTGTTCCCCTCCTCTAATCTTTTCCTTTCGCTCCCATGAGTCTCTCTTCTCATCGCAACCAATTTTCCTCTTTTCGGCTGCAAGTTTCTCTTTTCCTTCCCCCAACTCACTCGACACCACTATCAGTGTGTCCAAAGGGTCAAACACACCCACAGAAATGGAAAATAACACACTCACTCGAGTATCTCCCTCTTTTCTGTGCACAAACTACTTTTCAAGGGCTAAGAGGTTATTAGAACATTGCTAAGCAACATAATAACATATGCCACTGGTTCCCATACAGTTGGTTTATGACCCTTGTAAACAAAGCAATGTCTACTTGTGACCCCTCATTACAGGTTGCATATGTCTTAAGGTTGTGGCCAGTTCAATTTTTCCTTCCTCTATTCGTTTTCAGAGGCCTTATGTAACCAGTACTTCACAACTAAAAAGCAAAACTAGAAAATGCAAAATTTGTTGCAAATTGCAGCACTTAAAGCAGTCAGTTGTACTGTCATTTAAAGAGATGAAAGCAGTTGAAATGTCAGTTGAAGCACTAGAGATAGTTTCAGTGTGCGCAGTGTAAACATTTAAAGTGCCAGTTGGTATGGAAGCAGTGACGGCAATTGAAATATCACTTTCACGGTCAGTTGAAAGTTAAGAGATGAAAACACTTTTATTTTCAGTAGAAATATAGCAATGAAAGCAGTTAAAATGTCCATTGAAGTTAAAGTGCCAAAGAAAGTCGAAGTGTGTCCATTGTAAATAGTTAGTGTCCGTTGTTGAAGTACATATGCAGTGACATCAGTTGAAATGTCAGTTGGAGTATTTGAACTGTCAGTTGAATTCTCAGTTGTAGTGTTGTAATGAAAGCAGAAACTTGCATTGAAGTTGAAGCACCAGAGATACAAGTGTGAGCACTGAAAATAGTTTAAAAAAGTGTCAGTAAGTCCAAGAGTTGAAGAGGGAGACCGTGCGACATCACGCGCAGAACACACAAATGTAAACATTTGATGGGGTCTGAAAAGAGAACGAAACTTCAACTTAGATAACTGAACTTAGTCTTAATAACTTGGTTAGTCTTTCCATCAACTCTGGTTTTGTCAAAATAAACCCTTAATTCACCGAGTTAGATAGCCGCGGAGGTGCCAAGCTCTCTAGTATATGGTAGTCTCTCTTTGTCCATGTTGACTGCTGAATGGAGGGGAAATGTACTTTACTTCATGAACGTCCAGAGAGGAGAGGGGGAAAAGAAGAGAGACTGGATGGAAATAACAGAAACAACCGGAGTCTCTGGTAGTGAGTGAACCAGATCTGAATGAATGAATGCCTCCGAATTTCAAAACAAGGAACAGAGCAGCTCCGACAACAACACACACAGAGGGAGTGTGACGTCAGTCTCTGATCAGGACGCCATTACTCCACTATATCTTTACATAGCAAATAGTTGTTTGGTATAACATATATTAATGTTCAGTATCTCATATATTGCACCTTTAAAGTGTAAAAATATGAATGAGGTTGAAGAGGAGTTGTAAAGGTCCAAATAAGAGGAAAGTCTGAAAAATATGATTTTGGGTAGAAGAAATATGTTTTTGACTGGTAATCAGCTCAGATGTATCCTAGAAAGTCAGAAGAAGAAAGGGAATAAAAACTCTAACATTCCTAATGGTACTTATTTATTCAACAGCCTAATGTTCTTTTAAGCAGAGCTCTGTTTTTGTCTTTCCTGCATTGCATTTGACCCTGGATTTCCTCAGCAATATTAAACCACTCACAGCACGTAAACTCACCACTGTATTGCAAAGATATGATCTGTAGGATACAGTGATTTTAGTGCAGAGCACACACACTGAGGCAGAGAGTTGTAGGCCCAGCGGTAATTGAAATATTAAATGAAAACCACTTACAGAGCATTCTCACAGGATGCAGTAATAGACAGTATTAGACACTGAGTGTGCATATTATTTGTGACAGCTTGGTAGTGAGCTTTCTTGTCCTTTCATTACCTCTGTTTCTCCTTTTTTTTTTTCCTCTTTCTGCCCTTTCTCTTTCATCCCCTCTGGCCTAACCCCCTCTTCCTGACTTTGCTCCTGTTCTTTTTCCCTTCTCCTCGCTTGTCCAAATGGCTTGCGGTCTGCATATGACAAGCAGATGCTCACCATGCAAATATGCCTTTTAAAATCTTTGCGTCCTTTATCTTTAGCCAAATAGATATTCAGGAATTCAGCACTTTTTCCAGTCACATATTTTAGCATTCATGCAGTTTTCTCTGTATATCAGTTAAAATATCCAATATATCAACTTGTCAGGAAGATTAATATCATTTAATTTGTGAAACGTGTAACTGTACACTAAGGTTTTACACAATGACGGAGCTGACTTGAAATTATTTCATACAAACTTTAATCAACTGCTTAAAAGCGTCTGCCGCAGGGAAATGAAAAATTCATAGAAATTATGTTTTTATATGTATTTATACTGTGTTGGGTACTTCATTTATGTGTGAGAAAGCTTGCATGTAAGCTGGTCTTTTTTTATACATTGTGTGTCTACTGTATAGAATATAGGTTTTTAATTCACTCACTGATAGTAATAAGGTTTCATAGCAACTTATTCAAAACTAAGACACCTATTTTTAATTTAGCATCAGTTAAACTGAAACTGCACATCAGTGTATTTTTAAAAATGTAAATGCCTGTTCCTCTCATACATTCCTCTTTCTGTTTAACCAGGAACTGAAACATGTTTGCTTCTCTTAAAAATACATTCTTTTTTCTGTTTTCTTTTTCAAATTGTCCCCTTCTCCACATCTCACCTTACCTCACCCCTATGCAGTCTCTGGGAAGAGAAGCAGTATGTGGAGAAAGAGAATGAGATTCAGCCGAAACCTGCTGTAAGTTCATCATTGCACCATCCAGGTGTAGTGTCAGAGACATGAATTATTACTGCAACTACGGTCTTCAGAGAGCATAAATATGAGTTTTACTTTAAGCCCCCATCTAGGCTTAATCCCTCAATACGAAGACTAGCCATTGGCTCTTTTGGAGCCATTTGAAGCAACGTGAAGCTTAAACATTTTATATTACAGTCTCACATCCAGACAAAGGGATGGCATACAAGTTGAAAAAGTTTTAATCCTTGTTTTGTTTAAGCAGGTGAATTAAGTTAGTTATCACAAAGACAACTGATGTAGCAAAAAATGTACTTTTTTTTTTTTTTTTTTTAGAAACACATAACAAAGGGAGTAAAACATATTATTTAAAAGTGAAAACAAATGCATCATAAAAATATAAACTCACAGACATAGTAGCCAAAAATAGATAGTCTTTGGACAGTTGCTAATAGCATACTCGCCTTCTGTATGAATCTCTGTATTCTTTGAGTTGGAGTGGGAGCAATGTAATAATGCTCACGTTATATTATAATATACATAATTCTCTGCATGTTGCATTAAAAGGAACAGATATAGAGTAAAAATAAGAACATTCATTCATTCGCATAACATACTAGAATCCCAGTATCTACTTGATGCTGTGTGTTTTGTACTGTACACTACAGTACTCTATATTATGCTGTAGGGCATATTAATACTGTATGGAAGTCTACCAGTAGTAGTGGTGCACTTTGAGCATTTCCAACACTTGGATGGGCATGGAAATGTACAGTAGTAGAATCATCAGCACTAAAAATTTAAGCAATTGTGTTGGATAAAATCTGATCAGAGGTACAGGATTTTGGATACTTGTGGTTCAGTTATGCAACTACAAATTCATAACGAAACATTCCAAATGTACTACAATTCTGATTTCATGCCTCTGGCTGGTATCGTTTCCATAGCATATAAAAAACTACATTGCCCATGAGTCAAGTTGACTCATGGGTGACATTCAAAAGACCAAACAAACAGGAAAAAAAAATTGATTTCAATAAATTATGCTGAATTACAACCAATTTAAGTCATAACCAATTTATCCTGGAGATGCCCATGTGTCCTTGCATTAAAAGTGAACTTTGAAAAGTGAATTTACATCAACAGAATACTTGTAGAACCAGTGACACATGCAGGTTTGCTACTTTATAGGGAGCCAATATTGCAGTAAAACAGTTGCAGCATTTTGACTGCTCAGCATGAATCATTGAATGGCAGTGTTTTGTGTGGACAAAAGCATTTGCACTGCCACTATGGACACGCACAGCTCCACGACTCATTCTCAGAATGTACAACATCAGAGGCGTGTGGTCAAATAATATTCAAATATCAAACAGAAGAAGGCATTTGCTTGTATGAATGACAGAAGCTGATGCCTTTACCAAAACAGTTCAGGCAAGTTATTATGTTAATGTAATAGTGTATGTGTATGTGTAAAAGGGCCTTTTCCCATTGGACCTACAGCATCAAGTGTGATATTAACTCTAATGAAACACTCGAAGGCACCAGGGGGAGTTTGCATTCTTCTCTCTCTCACTCTTGTGCCACACATAAACACACACATACCCACTTGATTCAAACATGATTAATAAGCTATGTGTTTAATCACAGAGCCCTCAAATACATTTCTAATTGTTTTGCTGTACGTACTGTAGATGGATACTGGAGAAAACAAACTAGCTTTAAAGTGTATGCTGTGTATTTATTTATTAAGTGTATTTATCAAGTTGAATTGATAGCAGCTGGTTTGGTTGCAGTTTATGTTTATACTCGTGCTTGCAAAATTGACTCAGTGTAATGTAATCTAACATTTTTCAACAATGTTGAGTGTCAAACCTATCTCTGTTGTGCAGAAAATGATCGTCATCAAACTAGAACTAGTTATAGCACTGAAAAATTGTTTTACCACTGAAACAACTGAGGGACTTGGCTGTATTTTTCATCATTACACTAAAAGACAAAAATGTGCTTTTTGGGACAAAAAAATCAATGTGCAAAACGAAGGCTGTTGGAACTGACTCTGAGAGTTAGGATCAAACAATGGTGTCATGTCTGTGCAGCCTGAGCTCAATTAAATTCTCATCATAGACCTGATATTCTTGATATGTGATCTAATGTTCATACTGCTGGTGGGTCCTCCAGGAGCTGGAGAGCAGAACAAAGGCCCTGCAGGACACACATGAGAATCTGAGGAAAGAGGTTGCCCAGAGACAACTGGAAGTCAGGTATTTTATCTCGCTGTTTTACAGTGAGCACACATGCAGTTTTCTCACATTGCCCTGCAGATTGATACAGCTGTACATATTCGCTCTGTGGAGCTCTTCATGACTTAGTTTCATTCAGTGCGCTCATATTGTCCGTTTAATAAGAAGCAGTGCGGCTGAATCTTTAGGTGCTGTTACTCAAAATTGTTCAGATAAGTTCACATTTTGTGTCTATCCTGCCCTCATTCCCTGCACAGAAGTCTGATGGAAGATGTGGAAACCCATGAAAGGCAGATATTGAAAGAACAGAAAGAGCTGGAAGACAAGAAGGTGATCATAGAGCTCAAAGAGGTCTGTATGTGAGAGTGTGTTTGTATGAGTGGGTATAGCTCACAGCACACATCAATAAAATAATAAATCATCTGCTTTCTTACATCTGTGTGTGTAACAAGGCCGAGAAAGCTCAGCTCATCAGCATACCTGACCAGATTTTAAAGGAGACTGAAAGGAAACGCTCTAAGAGGGAGTAAGTACATTTAACCCACTTAATATTCTTTATTGGGGGAGTGGAGAAAAGTTAATGCTTCAAACACCAGGAATGAAAATCAGCCAGTTCGGGTGCTAACAGTGAGATGAAAAGACGGCAGAAACATCTTTTGAAAATGAAGACACTCCCTGATTCGTACAATCCTTCTGTCATTTGGCTCAAATCCTTCTGTAATCTGTCTCCTTCCCTTCGTCTTGATCTCCTACAGTATACACCAAAGGACTGGATTTAACTGGATGAACTCGAGTTAAAATACTGTAGTTTTCTTAATGGAAAGAGCGTGTGCTACTAATTGTTTTTGCTTAGTGTAAACTAATCGGACCTGAAATTAAACAGAAAAACAAACACAGAATCTCTTCATCTTTTTCCAGGTTTATACTTGTTCGGTTTCCTCTCTAACGTATCTTTCCAGCCACACTCCTTTTTGATCTACAGTACACTTTGTGGAAAGGCATGTTTTAGTCCAAATAAGGAACTGAAAAATGGGATAGTATTTGTACTATCACTCAAATTCTTCTCAATAATTTAAAGGTGTCAATCCTTTTAATTTAATAAAAGGAAATATGAATATGCATCTGACATCGTTAATTTTTGTATTGATGATGCAGTCAAAAGCTTCATCACCAGAGAATGGTTCCACTTGCCGCTTCACTGCAGTCTCTTTTATGTTTATTTCAAATTTGGTATTTGGCTTGCAAGTGATGCAGTGGAACTGTCAGTATGAGCCATCTGAGCTATGACTTGTAATTTGAAATTCACAAAGCTGAGGGGTACTGGGGGGTGTATGTAAAATATGGATACCCATGCTGTTATTTCATAAGATATACACTCGTGACAGTGAAAGTGAGGAGTAATAAACTGATACCCCTCTCTTGGTCTCATACTTACCCTTGTTCTTTTGTGTGATTACATTTTTCCTATCATCCCCCTAAACACATTAGAGCTGCAATGAGGAAGATGGAAGCACTAAATATGGAGATTTCAGAAATGGAGCAGCAAGTGAAGGAGGTGGAACAGCGTAACCGCTCCCTCAGGCCGAAGAAGAAGGAGTTGAATGAGGAGCTGGCGGTTCTCCGGGCCCAAGTAGAGGCCAGTCAGACGGAGTGCAGACAGCTGCTAAAAGAGCAGGAGGTCAACAGGGAGGAAGAGGCTGAATTCACAGGAAACAGGTACAAGCTCCTAATACAGCCACAGTAAAAAATGGAGATGTTTTAGAGTTGGAGGAGAGGTGTTTTCACGCATGCCATTGTGTGTTTTTCATCATCAGAGGCATCCTGGAAATGAAGTTGCAGAACATCATGTGTGACAGAAAGCACCTGTTTGAGAGCCAATCTGTGCAGCTCAGGGAGAAAAATAGGTACAGAATGATGTCAAACTGAGCTCCATCACACATGTAAATGAGTGCCCACATATCAATACACCCCAATAATTACACACTGTATGTAAGGGCTTTTGTACACCTGTGCACCTAAGTTATACAGTAAATACTTGTTCTTAAGAGACATTCAGTCATAGAGGTTTTAGTTTTGTCAGCTTGTTGCTGTACTCTTCAGTATGGATAACATTTATCTGTGAATAGTCCTAAACCTCGTTGTCAGTGTATCATTTTTAGACAATTTTAGATACATTTAAATGAATAGATAAATAAAAGCCAATAAAAACAATATAAAGTTTAAAGTTTAACTCTTTAAAAGACCCAAAAGTTCAGAGCATTTCTTCAGCTGCATTCCACTGCTGAAAACCTGTATATGTGACAGGAATCTCTATATAGTGAGCCTCATCTTGAGTTCCTTCATTTTGTGTAGGAGGCACAGCCTTGACGATGATGACAATAGATGTTGTGTTTCTCCTCAGGCAGATGCAAGCGCTCAAGAGGATGGAGCATGCGTTGACCATGGCCACTGAGCAGCTAGAACACACGCAATCTATCTACAATGAGTTACAGGCACAGGTGACCTGTAGATGGTTACTTTCAATGAGTATAAAAGAAACATCTGCTCAAATTTGAAGCAGCTGGAGTGTTCATGAGTGGTCTGGCATTTTTCAGCACCTGAAGGCTTCTGTTATTTTTCCTAAAAATACTTTCAAATTATGTAAAACAACGAGTTTTTGTACATGCAGAACCTCCAATTGCAGCTTGGAAACATTCAGATTTTACCAAGAAACCTCACAATGTTAAATTACGTACTCCTCATGATTTGCAACATTATGTTTTTACTGGTTTTGGCAATTGGTTAGGAAACGTTTCAAGGCTTTAACACAGGTGTGGGAACATTTTTGAGTGTTAATGTCCCACATACAACATTAAATTGTTCCTCCGCATTACACCAGAAGCATGTTTTTTTTATTCTTGAGCTTCCTGTAATTTTACTGATGTTCACAGTTTTTAAAGAAAAAGCAGAATGAAGAAGAGAGGGAGTCGTGGGAAATGCATCAGCACATCTCACAAGCACATAACAATATGAAAGGAAATCACTATGATGCACCAGGGAATTCACACGCACAAATATTAAAAACAAAAGCAGTACAATATGATTCATTCAGTTCCACTAATCTGCCAATCAATAACGACTCTCACATGAACAATTGCTCATAATTAATTTGACTGTAAAGGCTGTTTAGACGAGGATTAGACAGTCTGTGGGTTTACCACAAAAATGCTTCACATTTATCTCAAACATGATGTGATTGATGGCTTTAATATTTACACAGCATGGGGCCTAAGACGGACTTAAAATTGTGATATATAACTTAGTGCTTCATGTATGTAGCTAAATAAAATTGTGGTATTGTATGAAAACCCTTAAACCTACTGATTTAGTCTTAATCCTCTTCTAGGGACCAACAATTGTAAAATATGGAGTGGCGTAGTTCATAACACTGAACATGAGGCCTGGCAACCCTGCATAGAGGGGCGATCACGACGCCTGAAGGTGTTAATTTTTTATGCGTTACAGTGAACAGTTTTAGTGTCACTGGATCCAACAGCTATCAGCTATCTGGGAAACTCTGAAATATAGTATTAATTATTTTGCAGTCAATGTTTAATGTGGGATTGAATATGCACTGACTGAATTTGATCTGAAGTTTGGTCATTTTGGATCCTCATGGTCTTACCTTCCTCAGTGTGTAAAGTCTAACCGACTACAACCAGGGAAACAAATGATAATACATTTTTGCAGTTTTTTTTATTAAGATTCAGGGCTGACTTACAGCTGATGTAAGATCTGTTTGCACACTGACAATTTGAACAGACTTTTGATTTTGACTTTACATTCTGACTTGAATTTCCAGTTAGATGCTGTTCCCAAAAGAGAAGTCAGTATTCAGCAGAGGATGGAGCTTCAGAAAGAGGTGGAAGCTCTCAAAGTCAGCTTTGAAAAACAGGTGGGCACAGTGTGCGTGGGTGGGCACAATATCATTAGCAACTCTAAACTGTAATGCAGTGTTCTGCGGAAGCCCTCTTACAAATCTAACTTTGTGGACCCTGTCATTTCTTTTTTTTTTTTTTTTTTGCTGAAACTGATAACTGAAAGTGTTGGTACCACTATATCTCAGTTTTAATATATCTCAAAACTATTTCACCCCTTGTCACTTGCACCTTCTTGAAGTAAATGCCATTTTTATGTCAAGTTCTTTTGATGTTTGTCATTTTCTAGCGTCTTTATCTTGTTATCTATGTTAGAAGGCAAAATGAAATATCGCATTTCATTATATTCTCATCCTACGTCACATAGTTTGACAAAACTAATGATCCTTTGGGGAAAGGTCTGCACTTTGCACAGAAATGTTTCATTATCCATCCTCTATCCATCTTGCTCACATTAAGGGACTTTTAGACCTCTTTGCTATCTATTCTGCTGTCAGTAACCCTGCAATTGCAGTCAATTTGTAATTGTGAGATTTTTCAACTGAAAACAACGTTAAATGTGTTCCCAACCAGCTATCAGTAGCCGAGGAGGAGAGTCAGAAGAAGCAGCAGTATGGCATGATTCAGGGGCTGCTGAGGGAGTCGAACAGCCTCAGAGAAGAACTCCATAACCTCAGATGTCTGACACAGATCAAAGTCGAGGAGAGGGGCCAGAAGCACCGTGAACTGCTTAGGGCTGAGGTTCAATACAAACACACACGGACACATACAACACATGAAGGACATTTAAAATGGGTTTTGATGTCATCATTAGTGCATTTAATAACTTGATGATATATATACACAGATATATATATTTCACACATAAACTTGTCAAAAACATCAAAGAGGAACATTTTGGGCACTCTTGATGTTGGTGTGACAGGGCAGCAACCAAAAATGATAAACACAATTTCAAAGAGTGCAAATGTCAGGGTTTTACTGCCCTAACAATATTACTGTCGCCACAATATGATCATTTCAGAATGATCTGCAAAAATATGTAGAGACTAGGCAATTTTTGTTTAACTAAATCGATGCTAGAGTCTAAGGGGGACCTTTTTTTTTTTTGGCAGAAATGACTTTCATAAATGCTTCTGGACTCTATTTTTTTTCTCAAAAACATTCTAATACGGTGTCACTTGCAACTACAGATTCATGGAGTCTCCTACCTGATTAGTAATGAAAACCCAAGTCTACAATGACCAGCTCCAAAAAGAATCAATGAATTCAGAAAACCCTTAAAATCTGATCTAAACCTAGATCAGCTAATGTTATTAATGTTTCTTTTTTATGTATTTAAAGTCTCAGAAGAGAAGCTGCTGCAATATTGAAAAATGTACACCCACAAATACAATTTGAAGGTTGATGTTTGTGAGCACACACACACATAAACACGCCAACAGAGAAGTGATGATACTGTAGTTTTACCTGTGTAACTCTGTCCACAGCAGCTGAACCAGCACATCCAGCAGGAGCTGCGAGAAAAAGACCTGATCATCATGGACCACAACAAGCTGAATACTATGCTACAGCGCAGGTGTCACTGTTGTTTCCTTTATTTCCTTGTCAGCCACCTTTCATTAAATGCAAAGGTGTGTGTCATGATACAGAGGGTTTTGGTTACAGAGAAGCTACTAAGCTGTTAATAGGTAGTAGGTAATTAATAGGTAGTATATTAGTGGGAGCATATTCACCTCATTCTCTGTCACTGTCTTCATGTTTCCTCTCTGTCTCTCAGGCTTAGTTCCTCTCTCTTACTTTTTCTTTCTTTTTGTATAATGTGGAGATAAATCTTAAAATGTCATTGCTCAACAAGATCTTTTAGTAAATGTCATCACAGATTGCTTTTTGCATTTTAAGCAGCGGCAGCAATGGCATTCCTGAATCCAGGGTCAACAAGTACCTGTACAATATGTCCATGGTCTCAGCGATCAGTCTGGGCAGCAAATTGAATTCCTATATTCAGTATATTGATGCGACTAGTTTCTCAATTGATAATTGATTCCCTTGTTATTTGTTTGGCTCCTCTGATCTGTGTAACAGCTGGGATCACAATTAATTCAGGCATCTGCACATGTTGTCTGCGTAGAAAAACATTACTTACTAATTGGTCATACTTCAGTGTACAGACACAGACTAATGCATCTGGCAGCACCCAGTGTGAATACATTCAGTTAGGTTCACGACCACAGACTGCAGTCTGATGTGGTTGCACTTGACATGGAATCCGCTCAGAAAACTGCATCTAGTCAAGCAAAAACAAGGCAGGATGATAATCAAATATTGTCTATCCTCGCTGGTTTTCGTATTACAATTACACAATCTCATATTAAGCAATCAGTGTTCACAACTTGCATTACACTTTAGTTCTGTCATAACAATTTTTGGATTCACTGATATTGTGATGAACATGATTTTTTACCGTGTTCAATACTTTGATAGTAAGTGATATTAAGAAGACGCCATGATGATTATGGCAATAACATTTTTGTCCATATTGCCAAACCTTTTTTCAAGCATACCTATACCTAAAGCCCATATGAGCAGATGTTGTCTATATATGGGCACTTCATATCAGTTGAGTCAGCCATTGACAGCTGTCATTGGCTATGAATATAAATCCTATAGTAGCTAGCAAGGTGCTAAACAAAGAGAATAAATTCAATGTGAATTACAGCTACTACTGGCAAAGTAAAGAACCGACAAACTGTAAATGTAATCCAGATCAAGAATGGTCTTATTGCTAATCAGTGTCATGTGTCTCTCTCCCCCACCCACCCCACCACCAGAATATCACAGTGTTGTAAGCTGTGCCACATGATTATGGAACAGAAGAATAAGTACGTCAAGCTGAAGCAGATTGCCTCACAGACAATCACAGAGCTGACGGAGCAGGCTAAGGTGCTGGAAAATGAGACAGAGATCCAGCGTACTATTGTCATCAACAAGGGCAGGTGTGTGTACATGGGCTTTGTAGAGGGAGGGTTGAGGGTTGCTTAGCGTTGTAACAAATGCTGCCTTTGTAAAGGTTACGAGGTTCAATTAGTTAAGACTGCATTTTTACCACTTTCTTTCTCATTCTTTTTCTTGACCAGTGCATTTGTTGGTAATCATCTGTGAAGCTATATCTGCATTCCTGTTATTGTGTATAATATTTCTCATATTTTTCTTTGTGTGTACATTTGTGTGTCCATTTCAGATCACTCACAAAGGCTCGTATGAAGATCTCTAATATCTCCAAAATGAGGGACAAACTGCACAATGACATATCCAAGGTCCAGGCACACACACACACACACACACACACACACACACACACACACACCCAGGCACACACACACAAACACAGAGATGAGACCAGTCAAAACATTCTGTGGGAAACCCCCAGTGGGTCTTCTCTGCCAAAAGCCAGTATCACATAGTTTAACATGTAACAGTTTAAATAAACCGATTAAATATGTTATAAAGACTAATGTGATTCAGAGAACCCAGAGTTGAACAGAGATACGGAGTCAAAGCTGCAGCTGTTGAGTTGTTTTGAGTAAGCTTAAGATTTCTAGCAGGGCCCTTAAATCGTGTTTTAGACAGCTATAGAGTTAAGGAGGCAAACCCACATCCAGTTTCCCCTGTGTTTATGTCTTGTGTGTGTTTCATAAGACATTTACACAGTAACACGCAGCTCACAGTTTATGACAGTTTGTGAACTTTTGTGTTGTCTACTGAAGAAATTGCCTCTTAGCTGTTTTAAAGTCTTTGCCCTAGCACTATCAAGTGGAAGCATTCCATTATACTACACACATGCAAAAACATGCCTCAGAATTCCTTTTACTGATGAAGAATAACAAATGTTGTTTATGTGCTGTTCAGAACTAAGCTAAATGCTAGTATGTGTGGTGATTTTTCTGTATTTAGATGAACTGGTTTACAGTCAAATGTGTGCAGTGCAAGTTCAGCCAATCAGAATGAAGTTTAAAAGTATCCCTACATTAACACCACGTGCCCTCATATGCGTCAAAAAACATATATCACACTTTTTTTTTAACATCTTCTAGGTTGCCTGGAAGCAGCGTCAGATCAATCAGGAGTGTGAGGACGACACACTGGAATTGATGAAACTCACACAAATGATTAACCTCCAGGAGGAGGCACTTCTGGAAATAAACAAGAATCATGAAACAGCCATACAGCGCCGCAATTTTCTGTATGTCCACAATTTGGAGCTTACATAATGTTGAGTTCACGTAGAGGATCTAACATGTCAGATAATGTTTATGCCTTGGTCTGTGTGTGTGTGTGTGTGTGTGTGTGTGTGTGTGTGTGTGTGTCAACCACAGTGGCATTCAGCTCCTGGAGCATGAGGAGGTGTTATTCAACTGCTATGAAAAGGTGAACATCCAGGAGGCAGCCATTACTAAGGGCAACATGGCGCTGGAGACCCTGGAGAAGGAGATAAGAGACTTACAGTTGGCGATTAATGAGGAGAAGAGACAGATAGACCTGAAGAAAAAGGAGGTGCCCCTCAAGAAAAAGCTGGAGGGAGAGATCACCACGCTGCAGATAGAGGTGGGAAAAGGATGCGTGTATACCAACACAAACCTACACAGCCAAAGTTTAGAAGTCTTTCAACATCCGAACTTCCTCATAATCTGCCAGTTATTATTTCATAATATTCCGTCAATTGAGAGTCTGTAGTTCTACACTGATTGACAAAAAAACTTTAACAAAATAAGTAATTCCACTAAACTTTCAGAACTGCAAACTAATTACTTAGCAAGTTGTGGGTGGAAAGATTTGTGTGTACTTAAAAATTGTTGAGGATGGGTAATAGACGTGTTTCATGGAAATCATTCATTAAAATCTTTTCTGTTGTTTGAAGAGCGATGACAGTGTCCCGGTGACAGTCTCCCAACGCCCACTTCTCCTGTCTCTGTGTCTCCTCTCATGCCTTGCCAACAAGAAATGGTAGTTAGTTCCCAAAAGTTATAGCAAAGTGCAGGTGCACTATAGTACTGAACAGTTTTGTGCTCCTTATTTTTTGCAAGAGCCTCCTCCAGGTTTATTATTGTATTGAATGAGCATTGTTTTCTGTAGCGCCCCTACAGTTTCTCTAGTGCCTTCACTCGTATATCCACTAATTTGGGCAGATTTTGCCTTCAGTATACTGCTGTCCACATTTCCCCAGTGTCCAATCA
Organism: Maccullochella peelii; assembly: GCA_002120245.1. Taxonomy (NCBI): domain Eukaryota; kingdom Metazoa; phylum Chordata; class Actinopteri; order Centrarchiformes; family Percichthyidae; genus Maccullochella; species Maccullochella peelii. Next base: position 396,586 of record LKNJ01000122.1, on the reverse strand, counting down.
CAGCGTGACCTCAACTACATCACCAGGTGGCCTAGTTTATTGGATTCAAAATCCTATCTGGAAGCAGTTAGGCCTGTCAATTAGTTCTTCCTGATGTGATCAGATGATAAGAGTTGCACTGAAAAGACAGAGTGTGTGTGGCTGCAAGATTTTCCGTGGAATCTTCTGGCAAATTCTGTGTGTGTGTGTGTGCGTGCATATCCATGTCAGCAAGTGCAGCAGGCCATTGTCCAGCTACATGTACTGTTTGTTTTTTTTTACATGCTGCAGGAACATAATATTGTATATTTATGTGATTTATGGGATGTCAACAGAGAGTCCTCCTAGGTTCTTAGGAAGTCGACGAATGCGTGCACATGTGAGTTGCATGTGTCTAGGGTATTGCAGACTATTGTTCAACTTTATGTGTATATTTTGTTAGTTAGGGGAACTCCAAAAAGAACAGTCAAGTACAAAATCCAGAAAACAATACTTGCAAACGTGCAGACACAAGAAGATTCACTTAGAGCACCACTAATGAGCATATCTGTTTTGAAATGTTTTCAAAGCTCCACTGCATAATGAGACTTGAGTAAATATACTAGGCTTTCTTTTTAATCCCATGAACAGACACAATGTTCATATTCTCTGTTTACAGGATATATCAACAAAAGTATTTATTTTGACCATAATCCACAAAACTAAGGCTAGCATGCACAGACCCTCCATCACTTTTGTCACTGATCGCTCATCAATAGTGGTCAATTTATAGGTGAAGTGACTGTGGTCGAACGCTCTCAGAAGTTTGAACAGAGACTGAAACACTACTTTTGCTAACTAAACTCTACAGACAGACATGCAGGAAGAAGATGAAGAACTAAACCAAAAGGGAAAAACCCAAACAACCACACACTGCACAAGATTCACAGAGACAGACTGAGACACACATGAATAAATAACATAAAAACAGAAACAGAAACAAATTCAAGCAACCTCACAACACATAGAGAGTGACAGACACATAGAAGGAGAGGCACACCAAGACACACACACACACACACACACAAACACACACACAAACACACACACACACACACACACACACTGAGTTTCCCTGCCAGTGGCTGTGTCATGGGATTGGGTGTGCTGCTGCTCTGGATCAGAGTGACTGGTTTTGACTTGCTGTTGGACCAGACTTCTCTCATCTGAGTCTTGTGCTCTTTTAGAAGAACGCAGTGTTGGAACAGACTTCACCATGTGCTGCTTTTTTGAAAAACGCCCCTTTCTCTTTTCTCCATCTGTTTACTCCTTCTGCTGTTTATCATTTGCTACAACAGGCCTTGTTGGTGCCATCTTTTTTGTTGGTGCCATCTTTTTTCTTTCACTCGTATTTTTTATTGTTTCTCTCATCACTCTCAACTCTTTTCCTCCTCACCTTTGTCTGACCATCCTTACTATAATTTTTCCCTTGAGGCATTCTTAAGGCTTTTGTTTCATTGGAAGTAACTATCTGCTTTACAAGAAAGTCCCTTCCAACCTCCCTTCCCTTTTCACATTTTTTCTTCTCCCTTTTCTTTTCTGACTGACCTTGCATTTGGCTGTAGAGACAGTGCATTCCTACCTTCTGTCCTTTTTAGCCATGCTAGCGGCATGACTCTATGGATGGCAATGATTGCCTGTGGGGGCGGACAGTCCAGTCCATCACTTTGGTCCAGACTGAAATATCTCAACAACTATTGGATGAATAGCCATGAAAATTTGTACAGACATTCATGATCCCCAGATAATAAGTCCTACTGACTTTGATGATCCCCTGACTTTGTCTCTAGCGCCACCATGAGGTTGACGGTTGTGGTTTCAAGTGAAATATCTCAATATTGGATGGATTGCCATGAAATTTGGTACAGACATGCATGCCCCCGTCAGTATGATTTAATAACTTTGGTGATCCCTTAACTTTTCATTTAGCACCACCTTCAGATTCAAAATATTTATTTGTCCAGTACTTTGGTTTATGACTATATACCTGGAGAACTAATGACATTCCCATCAGCTCAGCTGTATATTGAGTTTTGTGCTTATTAGCAAATGTTAGCATGCTAACACACTTCACTAAGTAGTGGTAAACATTATACCTGCTTAACATCAGCATGTTAACATGAACTTTAAGCACTGCTGTGCCTAAGTACAGCCACACCGAGCTGCTTGCATGGCTGTAGACTCTCATTGTTGTTTGGATACGCATGCATCTCCTGATACTTTATAACAATCAACAGTTACATCCCTGATTAGTGAATCAATTAATCTGTCTGTTCATCCATTCATCCATCCACTCATTCCATATTACTCCCTCTCCTCTGTGTGTAAATAGCAAATCATTTTCTAAATTGCTGTATTCCCTCATACAGCCATCTGACTCTCCTGGGTACAAAAAGTGAATCACAGGGGTCCCCCCTATTGCAGGAAGCTTGTCAGCTCAATTCATTCTCCCTGCGAATTCATTCTCTATGCGAATTCAATTTCCATGCAGCTGCCTTGCTGTCGATTTATTATATATATATTGTGTATTTGTATTCATCTGTGACCAGTTTATCTGTTCATTGCAGACAGACCCCCCCCCCCCTTTGATGGGAAATTTTGACAAAGATAGATCGGGCCATCTGTGAGACTATTGAAGTTCAATATACTCTGAGGCTTTCATTTGCTCTGAGGAATTTTAATTGCTGCAAAATAAACAGAGGTTGGTGTTGGATTCTGAATTTACTACTTGTTTACGAGTTGCCAGCATGCCAACATCTCAACACACACATACAGGTGCACACGCATCAGCGCACATGCCGAGATCAGGGCAGTGTTGGGAAGTTGTGATAATACCCTTGCAACAACATCTCAATTTTGTTCAATTTTGTTCAACAGTCCTCTAATGACTAGCTATACCACTGTTATACAAAGTCACATGCAGGCGTAATATCACAAACATACAGACAGAGATATATTTATAGAACACACACACAGTCAGTAATGGAGTAGGATTTATAACAGGGTGGGGCTGACGTACTGCATACTGCTGTCCCTACGGTGGTGACTCATATTGTTTGTCTATCCCTCTCTTAAATCTTTGTCCAACCTGTCTGGAACTTATTACCATGGGGGAAACCCACCGTGAATCGTGTCTCGTGAATGTGTGTTGTATGTGAGAGACTTGAGTGAGACAGGTAGAGAGCAAGCACGAAAAGCAACAACACAGAACAAAAAAGGCTGGTAATATTGTCACTTGACTGTTATTCTATTGCATAACTCACCTCTATTATCTGACTTCTCTTCACACTGCTGCAAGACAGTGTTACAGTCCAGCGATGACGTCCTTTTGTAGGACCACCAGTGAGTTAGCTCTGATTCCCACAGCAGATTTCTAATGGAATTTTTGCACAGGTTTCCCAGACTTCATTTTTTACCACATTGTACACCTTGGCTGCTAATATTCACTTTTGGGGTGATAACAACAAATCATATGCAATCCCTGATTACTTTTAAGGTCATGCATGGCCTGGCGCCTAGTCTTTTGATGTCTTGTGAGCCTTGATGTAGCCTGAGGTCCTCTGCAGGCAGGAACCTTACCTTGCCTTATAACTATTCCTCTATCCCAGTTAGAGACTGAAAGTGAGGGCTTTTGTTGTCAGGGGCTTGAAGGCTGTGGAGGGATTTGCCTGAGGAATTCTGGCCAGCAGAGTCAGTATCATCCTTCAAATCTTACCACAAGATATTTTATACCCCCTAACTTTATATATTTTCAGTTCAGTTTTCAGTTCCCTTATCTTGACATTGTGTTTGCAATGTCTGCATTTATTCATTTTCATTTATTTTTTGTTTTTATTAATCATGATGGTTGTTATTCATTTTCTTCCATCACTAAACCCCCAGAATCAGCCCCACTGCAGGTTGTACTCTCACTCAAAATAAAACCAACAGCTGGGCAACATTACTTCAGTTGGACATTACCAATGTAAATCGGTTAACTAATATTGTGTGTCTTTCTACTATTATGTGACCTGCTGTCAAATCTTTATGTAGAGGCCACATTAAAATGTACATTTTCATATCTAATTATTCTTTATTCCTCATCTGGGGCTTATGAAAGCTTCAGTTCAGCTCCTCTGCTCACATGTTCTGCTAATTAACCTTACATAACCTTATTATGATTATGTTTTTTTACTTTACTGACCTTTCTGCTTTACTGATCTGTCCCTTTGTCTTTTGTCCCTTTTAATTGTGAGGCACTTGTAACCTAATTTTGGGAAGAGGTATATAAATAAGGTCATTATTTATCTTTATCATTATACTGTTAAGCATGCAGTGTGGCTTTTTAAGCCATCATGCTAACTGCTAACTGAGAAATTATGTAAATGATATGCAAATTGCATTCTGGGTAGATGTTGTCACATGTATAATGCTTTACAGCATTCATGAGCCAAGAAAGCAGCTATTCTTTGTGACTGTCGGATGAAGAAAACAAAGATGCAGGCAGAACAGAGACAATGACACAGAGACAGATGAATACAAAGAGAAAGACAAACATCAGCACATACGGACGGAGGGAGAAGGACAGGTATAAAAAGAGCGAGGGCACAACTGAGAAAAAAAAGATTGCTTGAAGAGCGGAGAGAGGAGAAGGAGAGTGACAGGGATGCGCTGTATCCCATCCATCATGTAGTGTTTAAATGGCTTAGGATGGTTACATATGAGGGTGGAACACAGATCAATCAGACTCAAAAGTGAGGAGTGGGCACACACTCAGTCAGGTATTTGCAGATTCTGACGTGGTCTGAAAAGTTCATCTTCTAAAGCTTTGAAATAAATTAAAACATTTCTAATGCAGTAAGGTTGATATTTAATATATTTTTTAATTCCAATAGCCACACAGGCAGTTAACCAGCTGGAGGCCAACATTGTTAAGGGAATATTTCGACATTTTGGGAAATACACTTATTCACCTTCTTGTTTAGTTAAATGAGAAGATTGATACCACTCATGTCTGTACTCTAAATATATAGCTGTAACAAGCAGCTGGTTAGCTTAGCTTAGCATAAAGACTGGAAAAAGGGGAAATAGCTAGCCTGGCTCTGTCCAAAGATCACAAAATCTGCTTCCAGCCCTTCTAAAGTTCACGAACAGTAAGAGTGAGTGGGAATCAGTGCTAACATTGGCAAGCTGGGGTAACTAGCTTCCACTCGACCTAGCTTGCTAGCTTTCACTTTCTGAGTAGAAGCTAGGTAGCCTAGCTTGCTAACTTTCCCTTTCCGAGTGGCATATGAACTTAATAACACAATTGGTCCTCCCATATATTGAATGTTGTAAAAGGACACATGGCTAAAATGACACTAACAAAAATACGCTAACGGTACATAACCAGCCCTATGTTTTGGCTTGTTGAAAAAAGAGAAACTTTCTTTCATCAATGTACGTAAGCTATACAGGGCTACAATGTGCTCCAGTCAGCAGCGCACCATGGAAGTTGACAGTGCGTCTCCTAGTTAGCTGGTCCTCAAACACCAGTCAGCCACTGCTATGGGAAATGCCCACCCGGAGGTTTGAAGCCTGCATGAGCTGTTTCCACAAGTATTTCCAAAGACAGTTTTGTCCACTTTAGATAAATGAAAAAATATGCAAAATACTGCAGTATTTTATATTTCCTTACACAAAAAGTGGGAAGAATTCAAAATTCAGTTCACTTACTAGTATGATCAGTTAAAGTTTGGTGCCCTTCATTTGCATGTTTAGCAGGAAATAGGATCGTTTTGCTTAATTTTTTTGAAATGTACCTAACATGCATATAACTCCTTGCGCAATGAACAAGGTTTTGTTGTCAAAGTCATATTCTCTGTGAAAACTGCAGATAACCCTGGTCCCTATTGGTCAGCCCCAATTCCTGTTTCTTCCGCACCTCTTTTCTCTCTCTAATTCTGTCTTTCTTGTCTGCTTTCACATCCTATCTCTCCCACTCTGGCCTTCATGCTGTCTTTCCTTTGCTCTTCTTCACTTTATCTTCCTCTGTCTGTCAGCCTTTTATCAGTCTCTCCGTGTACATCTGCTCCACTCTCATCTCTATCTCAGCTTTCTAGTCAGCTGCTTACTTTCGGTTTTGTCTGCCTCTCAACTTTTTTTGTCCTTCTTGAGCATCTGTAACTTTAGCCTTACACACACTCCAATTAATCACACAACAGTCATACTATTAAGTTAAAACTTGAGTCATATGACATTGAAGGGAAATCTTTTTAAGGGGCTGAACACTGAAGTCTGTTTTAATCAGACTCACTGTCTTGTTTGCGTACAAGAGGCTTCATTAATCTCTTCCGTGAAGGGAGGGAAAATGGTAATCATCACTTTGTTCCACGCTGTCTTTCAAGTCTGACATATAAACTCTCACATCCGAGCATACACAGGTGCATGGACGCACACACACTGTATGGTTGAGTGGAGGGAAGCTGCTGTTTCATAAGCCAGGTCGTGTCAGGTCAGACTGTCTGTGTATTTTTCCACACCCTGTTTTTCCTCCTCAACTCCTCTCTTTACTTTCTGCTGTCCGTCCAATCACTTCGTCTTCACTTATATTTGTCTCCTTGTCCAATCTCCCCCAGCATCTATTCATATTTTCTCATGTTTTCTCTTTTTTATTTTGCTTCACTCTTTTCTGTCTTCTGTCATCTGATCAGTTTTTTTCCTTCTTTCTATTTTCTGCTTACGTCCCTTTTATGGTCCCTGTCATGGTTCCTTGATCATCTCAGCTTCATATATTTTTATATATAGACTACTTTTATTTTGCTGTAATGGGGCCATTGGGCATTTGCATTAACTCCCTACTGTAGCTACTTTAATTGCTCACTTCCATCTGCAGTCCCTGCACAGGTTAAGAGGTCTTCTTATTTGTCTTTGTCTCTATAATCTACATTAAATAGTGCGTATTAGAACCAACTGCTTTTTCCATGAAACAGACTCGATGATGAGATTTTTTTTGGCTGCACCAATCCATCAAATGGAAATAGCCTAGACGTCTTGTTCAAAAATGTAATATTTTATACAGATTTTCCCAAAATTCAGCCTGACACATTTGGTATCTTTTGAAACTTTGGGATCTCCACTAGAATTTTAACTATAGTCCTTTGTGTTTGAATAAAGCCTGGACAAACAACATGACTCTGTCCACTCCTGACGCCCTGTGGAGTTTTCTTGTAAACAAACAAGTTATTTTAGTGTTACTCACCTAAACATAAATGTATCCTTCTAACAAATGTGGTGAATATATTTCTTTCCTCATAAAACATTTGCAAAGCCGAGTTTTTGAACATTTAAAATCCTGCATTGTGTACATGTGTGTAATTTTTATTAGCTTCCAGTGTTCTTCTTCCCTGTCTTTGTTGGCGCACTGCTACATTTCTTGGCGCATTCCCACCACCTGTAGAGTAGTGGAATAGTGTGAAACCATTGGCAGCAATGTTTGTATGTGCGTCCTTGAGCCAGACAAACAAAATGGGACCCACTCATTAAGAGACTGTTCCATAGCACTACCACAGGTTAAAAAAAAACGCCACAGTGTACCTTTTTTAATTAATGTATTAGATGTTAAATTTCTGTCGTTCATCTAAACAGTTAAATAATGAACCATATCAGTACATTTTTTTAAACCCCTCACTTACTCACTGCAGCTGTTTCAGGGTAAGAGTTTCAGCTAAAGGTCTGCATCTAAAATGCCTGCGCTGTCCCCTCCTTTAATTTTAATGTCTTCTCTTGTCCTCCTGCCTGCCTTTGTCTCTCTCCGCTCTTTAAACTCATCTTCTTTGTGCTTTCTTGTGTGTCATTACCTCCCTTTCTGTTTCTGTTGTCTTAAGGGATGTCAGGATTTTTTTTTTTTTTTTTTAAAAACCAGTCCCTTAGAGGGATCCTGTGGCGTTTTAAATGTTGGTTTCTTTTATCACACTTTGTCAGTGACTTGTCACCTAGTGGGAAGTAGCTCCCATACAGGCACTACATTTAGCTGAGAAATGTCTTAAGCGTTTTTTTAAAATCCCCAGTGCAATAAGTATCTTAAATGCCTGGAGGACAACAAGGCACTCGAAACACAGAAAGTAGCAGACTAATTGTAGATTTCTTGCTTTTATACTTTCATGTTGTTTACTTGTGTGAAGTGTGTTGTCCTGTGGGAAATTACTGTATTATTTTCATTACTAGACCTCAATGACAGTGATTCGATGACTACATTTTGGCTTATATGTACAGTGTATAGGCCTATATACTGTGTGTGTGTGTGTATATATATAAAGTGTATTGACTTACACACTGTTAACTTGTAGTCTAGTATTTTTTTTTGTCTCTAATCCTCTCTGTCTCTCAGTTGTCAGAAGCCAGGGACAAGACACTTGAACAGTTGAATCGAATAGTTGATTACAAGGAGCTAAAAGGCGAAGACTCCTCAACTGTAGAACTGGTCAAGAAGATTGAGCAGGTACACAACAACATTACACGGTGTTTATGTGTGCATGTATTTGTCATCCAGCCCCATACATGGTATCCATTTAATGAATTTAGGCCATATTTTCTTTATTTTTTCCTGTTATGGCACAACTATATAGGAGCAAACATTGCAACGAAAAAAACATGAAAAAGGACCATAATCATTGTGCCTCTATGCATGTAGCTCGAGGTGAATCTAGCAGAGTGCGAGAGGCAGGTGCTGGAAAAAGAACTCCTTGTGGACCAGGTGACCCGACTCTCGAAGCCACTCGGCAAGCAGGCTGAGAACTGTCAGCAGGACAGACTCTCACTGGCAAAGAAGGTAACTCAACAAGATCCAATTGCACACAGACCGAGATGAGAACTCAGCTCATATACACACAGATCCAACAATACAGACAAAGGAATATACACTCCCGATTAACACGCACATGCAAAGACACGTTATATCATTCACCCGTTAATTCACAATTGGCCTAGTCTTGTACCTCTCAGTGTGTGTCTCTCACAAACACACTCATGCATTGTTTAAGGAGCAGAGTGGGCATTAAGGAGTTCCCCGAGCATTACAATTTCCTCATACTCTTGCTTTCTCTGTCTCCCGCTTTCTCTCTCCTTGGCTGTCTGTATGTCTCTCTCTCTCTCTCACACACCAATTATAAATAGCCTCAAGTGGAACAAGGTTCATTGCGTATAATAATGGCATGAATGAAGATACATTTAATTTAAAGATATATATAAGTGATATATACAGGTACAGTAGGAGTAGAGTGGAACTTTGTAATTAATATTGAATGGCATTGTAATATACTGCATCATCATAGTTCAAGACGGGTCTAAATCAGATCAAAAACCTAATCTCTGTGCGTGTGTGTGTGTGTCTGCCTCCAGTTAAACGAGCTCCGAACCCACATAATCGACACCAACCACCGTATGATGGCCGTTTCTGCAGAACTTTCCATGAAGCAAGCTGCTGCTCTGTCTCTCCAACAAGAGATCAAAGAGAAAGAGCTCCAGGTCAGAGGTGGTCCCCACCACAATGTGATTCTGGAGTCTGAAAAAACTGTGATCTTGGTTGCGCATTCTCTCCCTCAGTCTCCCACTGTCTTTCCCATTAATCCTGTCATTCTCCACTGACTGCAATCGAAGAGCAAAAAGTGTCTCTCAAACAATTTCTCACTGTGTCCCATCTTTCACCTCAAACCCATTTATTTTGCTTATTTGCACAGTGAAACAAATCAAGAGGTAAACACAGAGACAAAATAATATTCAATAATAAATGAGATTTTAAAAATTCCAAATAAAACGGTATAAAGAAAGAAACAATGCTAGAACAAACAAATGAATTAGTGCTAACACAGAATATTTGGCAATGGTGCCGAGCATTCACAGGCACCAGTGGTCCTGCAGCAAGCAGTTAGTTCACTTTTTCCGAGTTGTCATGGAGAGTAGATGTTTTTCTGAGCACTTTAAGGACTTCTCGGCCATGTTGGCACAAAAGTTGACATAAGATCAAAAGCTCCAGAAAGAGCTAGTGAGTGGACCTTGTGGTGAGATTGTTGTCCAAGATCAAGAACGAACTTTCAGTGAGCTGTTGTTGGTTTACTGGAACTGAAAGTAGCACCAGCAGCCCATGAGCAACTTCTGTATCCATAGCAACCGAGAAAAGTTCCATTGTTTTTTAACATTTCATGTCATAGCCAACTTACCTAACTGTCTGCTCTTACCTGTTCAAAAGACTCCAGATTGAATTAAAAGTAAGTTAACTTTAAATAGTGGCTCTGAATAGTCTTCAGAAAGTCTGTCAAATTAGAATATTACATGTAGGTGTAATATTCTTCTGTTGTTTTTTAAAGTTAATTACTGTACTTGTATTTTATACTGCTTATCCACAAGCTACATAGCCTTGCCATTATCACGCATTTACCTTTAACACACATGTTACATTTCATTCCCTGTCTCCTATCTGTAAACAAAACAACTAGACTAGACTAAAACTAGTCAAGCTTCATGTTGAGCTTTTTCGCTCAAAAACAAGGTGCTGGGAGCAAGGTTAAGAGCAGCGAGAGTGAACTAAAACGTTAAAGTTGCGACACGTACAACCAAAACAATGAGCTGAAAGATGCTAAAACAGAAGAAGATGGGTGATAATTCTCTGTGGGTTTGTCACTCCGGCAGACCCCTTTCACATTACTCATAGTAATTTGATCCATTGTTAATATAAAATATTGATTAGTGCAGCTTTAAGGGAACATTGTAGTTAACTCTGATATCTTCAAGTTAAGTAACAACTGATTTTACTCATACAACTCATATATTCTGCTTACAGTTTTACACTTTGCAACATTAAATCCTGCAAAATCAGCTTTAGTGATTTTATTTAAGATTCATTTCCATTCAGAGGTGAACAGGTAATGCTTAACCAATCATTTTACTTGATGTAAAGAGTCTCACTGCTTTCTGTCTCAAGGATTTCCCACATGCCTTCTAAAGAGATGCTTGTTAATAACCTGAAGAGCCCCTGCAGCTGATGTATGCCTGCAGCGCGCCACAGACACAACTACAAGTACAAAATGTAGAGGCATAACTTCACCCAAATTCTGACACTAATACACCCATCTGTTTTCGGGTGCAGCTAGAATTGAATTGAGCCAGGAGAGTGCAGAGTGGACGGAGTGATAGGAATACAAAGTGAATGTTTCTCGCACTGCCCCTGCGTTTCCAGATGGACAGGTGCCAGCAGCAGCTGGAGCAGGGCCTGCCACCGTGCCCTGAGGTAGAGGAGGAGTGGAGGAGGATGCTCCGAGACAAGAAGAGAAGACAGAGGGACAAAGAGGAGAGAGAGAGGGTAAGAAACACACTGACACACACAGGGATCACTGGTCAGGAATTGATTAAAGCACTGTGGGACAAGATAAGAAGATAGAGTGACAAAGAAAAAAAGAAGTGGAGTGGGGACACAATGCGGGGCAGGAATCGATTAAGAGTCTGAGGGGCAAAAGGGCTGCTGTATACCTGAACATGCACAGACTCAGACAGAGAAGCGAGTAGAAACTCCCTGCACACACAGAGACTAGACAGGAACTAGAACTAGTTTTCACCACATACACAAACACAGGACAGGAAGAGCAGACTGGCTGACAAACAGAAGTAGAGGCTGTCTACACAAGAAAGGCACGCATACAGGGATCAGCTGTGTCTGAAACCAATCCAGCTGTCTGCAGCCTGTCTGTTGTTATACTGATCTGTATTTTCTCACCCGCTGTATTCCTGCTTATAGCCGCCGGCCCAAAAAGACACCACAATACTCTGCATGCTCAATGCCAGACCAAAAAATAGGAAGAAACCTGCAGAATCTCAAATGTTAGTCAGTGTATCTGATCAAAGAATTTAAGCCTTTTCCTACTTTCGGAGTCATTGTTAATCGTGTGTTTTAAGCTTCTTCTTAAAAAGCAAATGTATTTTGTGAACCTGATATGATGAGTATGTTTTTCCCTGTTTATTTAGTGGCACTTCCTGCTATTTTTTTTTTTTTTTTGCATTCAAAGGCATTATTTCTTGTTTTGTGTGCGCTCCTTAGATCACATGCCAGCGGATAAAACTGTTCATATGCATGAGCAAATCGCCATCTCTTTGAAGTCTCAGTGAGATTTAGGCACAGTTCATTTGCATGCTGTTGTGGGGGTGAAAGTCAAAGGGAGGACTGTAGTGTCATGACAATGTGGGCACACTGGAAGAATATTTTATTTATTTATTTATTTCTCAGCAGGAGTCCGCCATGGTTACAAATTGGTCCACCAGCCGCTGTCCGTATTCCACAAGCCATATTTTGGTTTAGCATATGAGTGATGTCCTTTGACAAAAACATCATTTTATGATATATATATATACTGTATGTTTGCTAAAAACCTCAGTGCACAGGGATTTTTTTTTTCTGTTTTTTAGAAATTAAAATGTATATTTCTGACACATTTTTAAAGATTTACCTTGTCAGTAGGAACGAATGAGCTTGAGGCTGAGAGCCACAGACAGGGTAGGGTCAGAATTTACTGAGTATGGACTAATGCACTGTGGGTTTTGGTGTTTTTATGGGATTTGTTGACATAAACAATATAAAATATCGGCAGCCTTATACTTTAATGTTTTTTATAACTCCACATGTCCACCGACAACAGCTTTCATTCGATGTTGTTGCTCTGCACTGAACGTCCTGGTGCTGTGTCAAGGTCGTCTGTGGATCATAACCTGTCAGTCAGTAAGCTGCACTTGTTTAGCTGACTGTGTCTTGGTATTATTTTCTTCCAGAAAGACAAACTCCTGTATAACAAACCCAGAGCTTCTCTAGTATCACTAATCTCTTTAATGTGTATTTTCAATTATAATTAGTAATAATTATTAAGTTAATATGAAAAAAACAATCTTAGTTTAGACTTTAATCAGCCTTGTGATTGTTAGCTCATGCACTCTGCTCATGAACTGTTCATTGGTGCCCTTGCATTTGTCTTGAAGTTAAAAAAATAAATTGTAAAATAAATTATTCCATTTTTAGGATTAAAATTCAGGAAAATTAAATTTTAACTATTTAGTCCAAGGTCATGGAGTCTTACATCAAATATTAAAACTGCCTGTGGTGTGTGGGGGTGTGTGTGTGTGTGTGTGTGTGTGTGTGTGTAGCAGGCTGAAGAAGACGAATGGAACCAGTTGCCTAATGGAGAGTACACCACAGCTGAAACCCGTCCCGACTCGTACATCCCCCAGACCGGCCCGCTCCCTCTTCCCAAACCCTACGGAGCCCAGACCCCCTTCAAACCCTCCCAACCAGGAGCCAACATGAGACACATCCGCAAACCAACGCTCAAACCCTTAGAGATATAGAAAACAACACACATGTATTCATAAACTTGTGGGTGTTGGTTTGGTTCACATCAGTGCCTTCAGACACATTTCATCTCCACTTGAGTAATCAAACAAAAAATTAAAAGCAAATGAGCATTTTAACTTTTAAGATTTTTTTCCTGCTCATGTCAGTGATTTGGCTCATTTCTATTTCTACACACTTATTGATCAGTCTGCTCTCCACACACCCCTTAGTGCCGCTTCTTCCTCCTCCTCTCTGCTTCTTGTGTATGTTTGTGTGCTCACTGTCCAGCACCACTGCTGTTTGTGTTATGCAAAAGCGTACTTGTGGACTGCATCTGGTTGTAATTTTGTTTTTTAAAATGTACTGCCAAGAGCTTGTTTACACTCTTGCTTGCAGTAACACTACACACTGTAAGAGAGTGAACGGGAAAACAGGACACAGGGGAGATCAAATTTGTGTTGTACTTTGACATCATATCCACCAATAAAGTTTTGCATTTATTTCTGTACTAAGCAACATCTCACTACCTTTCTTTTAAAAGACATTTCTCAGGGACACTGGAATATTTCGACATATTCTTGAATAAATTGCAATGGGTTTAAGCTCTAAGCTTGGCTAAGAGTGGCTGCTTAATGCCCGAAATGATAAATGTAAATACAGAGAGGAAGATCAGGCAATGAAAGAGCACAGAAAATGACAAGAGAGAGGAGAATTTAAATGAAGAGGAACGACCGATGGCAGTCAGAAAAGGTGGCAAGAGGACAGTCAAAGGAAAAAATGGATAAAAGCTCTAAGTGGGGTGGAGAGTTCAGAGTTGGTTACTACTGACCAAAAACAGTCACTTGCCTTTGAAGCGCCTAAAAACGTACTGGAATTCATTCGATCTGCTGATCTTAGCTTGAGCAGTTAAGTAGTTTTGGGGTTAGTGAGCGTGTGTTTGAACTAAGTTCATGTGGCCGTACCATTATTGTGTACATTAGTGATTCCCAATTACTTCTGTAGTGGCTCAACTAATTTAAAAAATAATAATAATAATTTGATCAAAAAGTATATACACATATTTGTGTTAAAGAGAAAAATAGAATTACAAGCACCTCCCACCCACATGAATCAGTTGTAACACGCCTTGCCGTTGAGAGTGCTAGCCAGCAAGCTAGCAAAAAGTAATGGCTAAATCATTGAAATAATTACATAAAATGAACGGATAAACAGTTGAACCATTACTTTGGCTTACTACAGCATTTCAACAGTTTGAATTACCGTTACCTAACTATTTAAACAGTTTAAATAATTAGCTAAAAGTAATGGATAAACTGTTGAAACAATTTGTGTTTGCTTACTTTAGTGATGCACGCTGTGTGACTCACGACTTCTGAAAAGGTTCAAGAAGGCAGCAGGTTGAGTTTATCAGATTTTGAGGCAGCCCTGTGTGTGTGTGATAATCCACTGCAATCTGATGGTGAGAGCTGTCAGATAAACTTAGCCCCTAACTGTTTGTGCTTATCAGCCAGCTACGTAACACCGACTGCATAACAGAGTGTGGAGAAGGCCAGTGAATGAGCGATTTGTTCACATTTAAAAGAGGAATTCCTCAGAAGAGAAATGATATGAGACAACTGTACCAGGTGGTGAAGCTCAGTTAAAAAAACAATTGTGTAATTTTGCTGTTGATGTAGGTATTGCAAAACAAGCATGTATAAAACCGCGATGGGTGTGTTCTTCGCTAAATGTGACTCAGTGCGTACGATGACTGCTTATTTCCTGACTTCAGTGGAACTCAGATTTTTGACAACACCGTGTGTTTTGGACAGACTCAGCTGAGAGCTCACTTCCTCCTCTGCAGAGCTTTTCAAACTACAAACTATTTGACTGCAAGTTGAGATCATTTCCTAATTCATCTCGAGGCTCTGTTTTCCAGGATTCAAAGGAAATTCATTGGAAACAAAGTGAGCCAAGGCCTAACTGTTGCCACAAAGCTTCTTCTTCAACAGTACGGCAGTAAAAGAGAAAGATACAGTAAACTTGGGGGGAAAAAAAATCTCTTTATTTACAATTCATCTTACAATCTTGTTTTTGTGTAAATGTAAGAAACATGAGTGATAAAGAAATCCCTTTTTATTCGGAGGAATGTTTTGTCATTTCTCAAATCAAAGCACGACATGAGATGTAAATAATCTCTGGTATTTAGTCTCACGGGGTGCCAACATTCAGACTCTGTGAAAAGGATTATGAACACATGCCGCCCCTCACACCACCACTACCAAAGAGCTCAGTCATGATTGAGGGCACATGAGCATGTTATTCAAACCAGACGTTTGAGTGTGACGTTATTCAGCCTGCCCGCATACACACACACACACATACACACACAGTCTTTTCTTTTCTATTTCAATTCTTATTGCCTTATTATTAACCCTGCACTGTCTGTGTCTGTTCGACTTTATGGTTCGTAAAGCATTTTGTAGACTGATTTTGCAATGTGCTATATAAATAAAGTTACTATAAAGTTACTGAACTCTGGCTGTTTTCCCCTTAAATCTTGTTTGCTTTTTCTTTGATCAGCTACTTCCTGATTTAAAGTGAGCCAATGTAGCTTTAGCCGAACAGCTTACCGTAAGCGACAATTAGGATCATGGTAAATGCTAAAACACAGTGAAACAGCAGCACAGGTAAAGAAGAGTAATTAAGTTAGCAGCAAACTAACTCAGTCAAGCTGCTATAGAGATATCAACCTAAAGTTTGCTATTGTTAGCTAACATTAGCCATCATAAGCTACAGGTCATACCAGACCAAGTAAGGCTGTAGCAGCAAAACCCCCGAGTGTATGGGAATTAGCAAGAGTATGTTTAATTGCTCATGAATTCAACTTTTCATTTGTATAAGTAAGAATGTGTTATTTTGTATTTTAATAGTTAAATAGTATTGTTTTAAATCAAAATGTAGCTAGTTTTAAGCTATTTTAGTTCGCCAAACTTCTTGTACGGTTCTTGTGTTTAGACAATGTTTAACATTTGAGAACTTTGGCTCAGGATTTTGTAGAAAAACATGTTTATATTTCTCAAAGTAAGGTATCATTTGGTGCTGCTGTACAGAAACTTACCAGCACTGGTACCAAAACATTTTAAATGGCTCAAATTAATTGTCTTTTCTTTATGAACAGAGTCCATGTTATTTCGTGCATTCAGTCCACAATATCTGAACACCTGTTTTGGGATGTAATTTCAAATCTTTGCAAGTGCCAGTCGGTCTCACTGAGTTATACCTAGGCCCCTTTCAGCTGCAAAGATTCTGTGTAACGCAGTGTTGAAATCCGATTTAATGCACAGCAGCCACCGAGAGACCATATCAAGCTGCTCTGTCTGTGAAGCTTTTGTCGGCATGTAATCAAGCTGATGGGGTGCAACAGCATTACAGGAAGCACAGGAGGATAAACAAGTGTGTTTGATTTATAAATACTGTTTGCAGTATTTGACATCAATGTTCATAAATTGTATGAGAGAAAGTGGAGAAGCTGTGGGAGAGAGAATTGTTGCTGCTACAGCAATATGAGTTCATACAAATAGCTGCCTGCAGTTATTGATTTTCAATAAAAATTTGAAAAGCAAAGTTTCCCCAAATTGAATTAAACCACAAACTGAAGATCTAACAGTATTCCCGATTCGGTTATCATTTTAAATACTGTTCATACATTGTTGTATTGTGTAAAATAAGGTGCCGCTGTCCTTTTCACAGCACACAGTAGCACAGTAAAAAAAGAGGTGAAAAAAAAACCGATCTGCCTCCTATTCTTCCCTCCATCTTTCCTTTCTGGGCATCTCCATCCATCTATCCCTCCGTCCCACCCTAATTTGTCATCAAACACTGAGAACTTGTTTATGAGCGCTCTGCCTTTCAGTCTCTCCATTCATCTTTCGCTTCGCGCCCTCCGTCCCTCCATCATCCGTCCATCCGGTACTTGTCCTCAAGGCCCAGTCAATGATGACACATTTTTCCCCCTCATCTGTTTCCCCCTCAATCCATCCATCCCCTGTCCCTCTCCGCCCTTCCGCTCCCCTGCACATCCCTCATTTTTCCTCAAAGCCCAGCAGTATTAATGTCTGTTTCACAGCCGTCTCCTCCACGAACCGTGCGTCCACATTCTCCTGCTCCTCGAAAGGGTCCAGAGCTGGAAGACAGGAAGAGGCGTTAAGAGAGAGATGCAGCTTCTTGTAGAGAATATAACACCAGACACAACCACACAACCATCCTTCCTTGCTCCTTCATAATGGAGACTGCTGCATTTTAACACAAACACATTCTGTCTTAATCCTCCAAAGGCAGGATACACACACACAGACACACACACACACACACACTACCTTGTTCTTCTATATCAGAGAGTGTTTTTGCCAGGTAGGTAAGAGGCAGAAACTCAGGTCTGAAGCCTGGCTTGTCTCTGCCGGTGAATGCAAATCCCTGAGGAGGAAGGAAAAGCAAAAACACAACTGTGGATTCTGCAGGTTTTCCGGGATACACACAGTCAAAACAAATCTGCAGCAAATCCAGGAACGAGTCACCTTGTCTCACTTGTTTCCTCTTATGGATAAAGTTGGCTGCAGTTTAACTCTTTAGGCAGCCATACATTTTTATATGTCATTACATGAAATGACACTGGCTCTCCATGCGAGTCCGCTAGCCAATTAGATGACTGGAACTGCCCAACAGCATCTTGAAGTGGATAGATGCTGTGTTAGCTGTACAGCTGGGGTCACTGTTTTATCACCTTTAATAAAGAAGGCCAAGGAGGACATTTTTTGTGAAACATTGCAGAAAAAGGCCCCTTTTTTCTGGAGTTAACATTTTTAGGGCTGCAAGGATGCAGGATTGCTAGATAAATGACTGATTTAATGACATCTGATATCAAAATGTCTATTAACTACCCGATTGACCAATTAACAATTTCAGCATTAAACATTTAATTTCACACATTTTTCTTTCCTGGAGGATTTTCATGTATGTCTGGGAGATTTTCACCACATTTATTTTTTGCTAGTCTGCAGTGCTTTAAGAGAGAGACACACACAGCACACACTGGGCTGTGTTACCTTGTTTTTGTTGTGTTTCTCCAGCAGAGTCCTGACATAATCTCTGGAGATTGAGGCTGAACTGACAGGATGGTCCCACATATGGTAGATCCTCTGCTCCATAGGCTGCACACGCACAGACACAGGCAGAAACAATAGAATTTGAATTTTAGGCATGTTGCTAAAAAAATATCATCCCTGAAGCATATGAACATCTGTCCCTTTCTATTTTGCCAACTGGATCTCAAAACCATTATTGAGGAGACTTATTGACTGCTAATGAGGGAAATCTCATTTTTCAGTGTTGTGAAATGCACACTACGGTAATAAATAACACCTAAGCAAACAGAGACTACAGGTGTGACTGACAATAAGAGAGAATGCAGCTTTTTCCTCAAGGCTGCTTTCTGTCCAACTTCAAACACGCTGCCAAGTTGATACAGAGCTGCTGAATCACTTCAAGGGTTGTGTTATTATCAGAGGTGAGAAGAAACAAGTTGAGACGAATACATATATTTTTCCACTGCATCATCAGTGCTGCAATTATTTTGCCCAGTTGTTTCCTTTTGGTGTCATTGTTTCAGAACATGCAGCTGTTTGAAATTAATGATGAATATTAACTGAGAGAGCATGTAAAAGGAGTAGGCAATATGCGGAATATGTCATTTTATATGACATACCACCAGTTTGTGTGTAAAGTCCTTCGTTCTTAGTATCTACTAGCTAGTTTCAAACTAGTGAATTCAAATTGCACCAGTAAAACTTGAAATGTCTTAGCTAGACTTAAGTATAATGTGTCAGTTGCTAGAAAACAGTATCTCTTACTCTTTGATCTATGCAGGTCATATATTAGCAAGCTAACGCTAATTTTGTCAGCTAATTCCATCAGCTACAGAACATTTAAACCTGACAGTTATTGGGTTTAAATATTAGTAGATAAACAACTCATCTTTACATAAGAACTAGTTTGTGTGGTGCAACCTGTTTTAAATTAGTGGTGCCTAAATCTCCACTTAGTGAACACTTTTATATTATTATAACTGGGATAAATTTGAGCTTATGAAGAACTGGTGCAACCGGCTCCTGATCTCTTGTGCATTTGTAGTATTATATAAAGGTTTACTGGAATTCCATGGGGGTTAAACACACATATAATCTGAATTATGGGGGGTGCTGGGTTTAGCCAGGATATGAGTTTCCCACAGAGGGCCAACGACCTGCTAAATCTCTCCTGCCTGCCAAACTCACCCACCAAAAGTCTGATGGGCAGGAAACAGAACAGGGACACTAAACACTCAACATTCCTCTGATCACAATGCGGACGGAACACACACACACGCGCGCGCGCACAGCTACAGAAGAAATATACTGTACCCACACGGGAACATGTGGAAGTTACACAAGAGTTAGGGACACACATAAACACACACAGACTGGGTAACTACCTACACTGACTACCCCCTCCCCAACACATACACGCACACACACCAGCCAGTTACACAAGTCCTGTGTGCTTGGCTTGAGGGGGGCTTGAGGGAGATAAGACCTAAAATAACTTAAAACTCTTAATTGGACCAGAATGGAAAGTTTTGGGGAGAGAACCATTCGAGAAAAGATCAAAACTTCCCCCTCACTAATAGATGGGACTATAATAGCCTCGTGCGTTGTTTTACTCCTTATACCAACCAGGCTGGGAAATTCACTCTGGACTGGTATATTTCAGCTCTGCCCTCCAAGATTGAATACTCAACATGTCATCATGTCGATGGCTGATATTAGGTCAAGAGTTCTTTTTTGGAGTGACTACACCAGATAGAAAAGACTGAATAATCTCCTTAATTCTTTCCCTGTTGGATAAACTAATCCAAACTACTCCTGGCCCTGCATAAAAACCTCATGTTTTGACCACACACACTCAAACACACACAGAAGTACCTCAGGGAGTCTCTTAAGTATGCTGAACTTCAGTCTCTCGTTGGCATCACTGTTGTCCAAATCTGAACACAAAGAGAGAGAGGAAAAGAGAGGAGACATGGTGCTAATTACTCTTCTGAAGACAAATCTCACAAGGGAGGACAAATAATGCCATGTCACACCTTCGCTCAAAATCCTTTGAAAGGAAACATAGGATTAAAGAGTTTATTTTCTTTTTCTGTAGACATGGCAGATAAAATAAATGCAAATAAAATCAACAAAATCCCAAATTGCTATAGCTACAATAACTATTCTTCCCATATGCTGATTTCCCTGGATAAAAAAAGCATTAGAGGAATATCTCACTTTAATAGAAAACAACAATGTTTTGGCAAACAAGGCTTCAGTGATCACCCGAGCAAAGAGGATTCCGAGTCAGTACTACTTTCTTATTTTGGCTGTCAGAAATTTCAGAGGGTGTATTTGTGTCCATCAATTCAAAAAGAAAACAGAGCAGACAGCATCTGAGATCCTTTGACCCAGCAACTTGCTTGAGCAGCTCCTGGATGACTCCCAGGTGCTTAAAAGCATTCTGGTTCATCTAGGATGTCCTTGGTATACATCCCAACTCAGGGTTTATTGTTATAAGGTGCAAAAACCGCCTCAACTGACTTCTCACAATGTGGGCGAGCAGATGATGAACTCAGAGTTCTTCCCAGATTATTAAACTCCTTTCTAAAACTTTCTTCACCAATATAGTCCAAAACATTGGCACCATTACTGCAACTGCTGCACCTGATTATCTTTTTGCCCTAGAAGTACCTGCACTCCTCCACTAGCAAAAGTTATTAGCCATGCTAGCGGCGTGGCTCTAGGGATGGCAATGTCGGTCGGTTGGTCGGTCAGTACACCGTTTTGGTCCAGACTGAAATATCTCAACAACTATTGGGTGGATTATCATGACGTTTTAAATATACAGTCATGTTCCCCAGAGGGTGGATCCAGTTCAGAAGTTTAATTTGTCCAATGCTAATTTCACACTAAACATCAGCATGTTAGCACTGCCATTGTGAGCATGTTAGCTGAAGTTATCATTTAGCTCAAAACACGCTGTGCCTACGGTCTTACAGAGCCGCCAGCATGGCTGTAGGCTTTTAGTCTTGTTTACTACTCGCCTGAAAAAGGCAGCAAGAACCTAATTGTTGAAAATTACATCTAAATAATTAGCATTTTAAAGTTAAGACAATACACACAAGGGCTCTGGTGAATTTGTTAATTAGTCAACAGTAAGTCTGATAATAGGACTGGATTGCCATTTTGCTTCACTACGTGATTTATGTAAATTGCTGCAAAAATCTGAGATGTGAACAGCATTTAAGTAAGACTGGTTAAATTGGGAAAATCTAGATGAGAATATATATTTGTGTGTTTGTAATGAGGCAGAAAGTGCACACCTGCCCTGCCAATTACCCAGGATAAAATAGCAGAAATGTAAATAGATATACACTTATTTGATTAATCCCTGGGGAGAAGTGACACATGAATCCTCTCACTTCAAAGTCCTGAAACATCCGTTTCTCTCACTTTGAAGTTTAAAACCATTTGGACTCTGTCCTTTAAATCGTTTTATCTTTGAGGATCTTTGTTTGTTCTCTCCATGAGAAAGAACCATGTAAACTACAACAAGATATTTTGGTCCTGTTGATCTCTGTGCCAAGTCACAATGTTTGGCCTTTGAACAATGTGCTTTCCATGGTATGAAATCCACACCAACACATACAAAATACACAATATCAGTGTCTGTGAGTAAGGCACGGAATCCCCATGGTAGCTAACCTTAACCTCTGACCTCTCTGTACATACAACGAAAAAAGTATTCAAAGAAAAGGAGGCATATTGCTTATTTCATGTGTCAAACTGGTAAACCTTCACACGTAATAACAACCAGGGAAGTCAAATCAGCAAGATTGGTTGTTGTAGCCAAAGGGCTTTAGCTAGCTTGCTGGCAGGTGTTTGGTCTGCTGGGTGGCTGAGGGTACATGTGATTGGCTGAAAGGTGACTCCACTGTCATCAAAAGTAACATTATGAAATACAAGTGTTTATATATATATATATATATATATATATTTTACATTATATATTCATATGAGAATGTGTTTATTTTATATTGAACACTTTGGGGCTCCATACTAGCTGTTCACATCTGTTCATCACATTTACTGCCCTGTAGGTTTCTTGGGTAATTCAGAAAGTAGTTCATAACAGGTGTGCCAGCCACTATTGCTAAATATATCATCTGATGCTGAGCAGCTCAAAAAAAACCAAAAGAAAATTAAACACATTTTATCAGTTACTGTAAAGAAATACAACGGTTTAGTCAAATAATTTACGTCAAAACTGTTTGCAAGTATTACAATAGATGAATGTAAACAAGACAACAGTTCACAGTCACATTAGCAGCTCTGTGAGGATGTACTTAGGCACAGCAGTGCTCAGTTGCATGCCAACAACCTTTCCCTCAAAACACACTAAGACCACAGACCACCTGAGTGTGGGTACATACAGTATAACTAGGTAGTGGGTTTCACAGAAACAGCAACCAGGACATGCAGCCTTAGCTCAATACAAAAGGAGACATTTCTATCTTTCAGATTTGCCTCAGTTACGTCTGTTCACTTCTTCATCGTTCTCCTTCATTCCCCGTCCACGATGACTGATGACAGCAGCTCCAATGCCTCTTGCTCCATCAACAATTGCTCCTCCTCAGGAATGCCTCTGATCTTCTGCCTGGATCCCTGGTACATTGTTGCTGGTGTGATTATTGCAGTCATTTGCCTGCTTGGTATCCCTGCTAACATCACCGTGATCGTAAAACTCAGTCGGCATCTGCACGGGTCCTCCATCTCGCAGCGCCTCTTCTTCAACCTGGCAGTCTCGGACCTCCTCTGCCTGCTCTGCTTACCTGTTGGCGTGGTCATTTTCTACAATGGACCAGATTTGCCACATGGAGTCTGTCAACTTCTCTTTTACTTCTTCTTTTTCTGCATCACCACCGACTTAAACATTCTGGTGCTGATAAGTATTCAGAGGTACTACCAGGTATGTAGCTAACATTCCCCACAAAGATTTTGTAATTTGTAGGGAAAATAAGATACAAATAGCACTAAGCATTTTGTTTGAAGCA
The DNA here is from genome assembly GCA_002120245.1 of Maccullochella peelii. Classification (NCBI taxonomy): domain Eukaryota; kingdom Metazoa; phylum Chordata; class Actinopteri; order Centrarchiformes; family Percichthyidae; genus Maccullochella; species Maccullochella peelii. The sequence continues at coordinate 373,079 of LKNJ01000122.1, read as the reverse complement.
ATGGGAACAAAAGGGGATAAAAATGTTAAAGATCATGACCCTGTTTCTCTGATGATGCTACTCATAGCAACTGATACAAAGCAGATGAAGGAACATTAGACTCCAGCTTGCTTGTATACAGATCAGACATGGTTTAGATATGGTAGTTAACTAGTCTGAGGAGAAACAGCTTAAAGCAATTGGGCAAACAACAGCAAGAGAGACAAATTGAAACTTAATTTGGTAATGTATTTGCAGGGATACGGTTTACCTCATGACAATGCATTTACATGCATGGTTAAGCCCAATAATGCCTCTCATATGTTCATAGATGAAATTGCATGCCAACTTGAAACCATACATCCTGAAATGATGATGCTGCCCACATAAGAGTCAAAATATGTCCCACCTGCAACATTTGTGTTGGATCCTGCAGATCCCAGTATTACTGCAGACCTCTAATTTACAACTTTTTCTTCCAGTTCCACTATTCTAAATGCAAACCCCACATGGACATACATATTAAAGCCCCATTTAGAAGGGATTAACACTGGAGGGGGTGGTAATTTAACATTTAGGCATTTTAACCATTGGGAAATAACAGGGTATGGTCTGTAACAGACATGGACATTCCACAGGACAAAGCCAAAAGCCTCCCCTGGGGGGTGGCACAAGTGAATTTTAGTCAAAAATTTCACTCCTCGTAGTCATAGCTCGGTCAAATCTTAACACATAGACATGAAACATATATTGATATAATTCAGTGTTACACACCGATCTCCAATGTCAAAACCATAAATTCGCTTAAACATTATAAAAACTTCTGAGAATCATCAAATTTTTTTGTTTTCTTCAGTATCAAATTCCTAATAGCTAATTTGACATACTTTTATTGGAGCCAACTTTCCAAAATGTAAATAGATATAGGCTAAAAAAACAGGGCTCAAAAGAGAATACCAGTACCCACCTGTAGCTGACATTATCCCATTACCCCACCATCCCATTTAAAAAGCTTTTACATGGTCTTGCTCTCCTGATGGCTTTAATTTTTTGTCATCATATTGGTTCCCAAATAGAGAAAAAAACACTCCCCTAGAGAAATAAATCCAGTCCAAATGGGGCTTAAGTGTTATCATGGGTTGTTGTCAGTTTTTATCCTTTATGCCTTTCAAAGCAAACATACAGAAAGCTGTCAGATATCATATGAAACTAAAAATGTCCATTTAATTTGCCAGGTTCTTCACCCCAAAAAGTGGGACAGGCTGGGCCGGATGTGGCAGCGGTTTTTACTGTTCACTGTGTGGATGCTTGGAGCCCTGGTGGCTCTTCCAGTTGTGTTTTCACTAGAGGTGAATACCAAGAAAGACTGTCGGTCGTACCTGCAGGAATCAGAGGATCACACCGATGCTCGAAGCCGTCTACATCTTATTTATAGTTTTCAGTCATCTAGTCTTGTTGTCCTTCTACCTGCTACTTGTTAGAGGTGTCAACCGAACTCAAATGCCTGACAAGAAACAGCCTAGAGTTACTAAACTTTTCATTCGAATAATCGCCGTCTTCCTGGTTGTTGGCTTTTTTCCTCTCATTCTTCGCATGATGTATGTGGCTGCGCTTTTCACGGATTCAGACAAACTGCTTTGTGTTAGTCAGATGCTGACGTTTGTGGAATGTTTCTACTTTTTCAATCACTGTCTGAATCCATTCCTGTATTTCTTTGCCTCTCGGCATCACAGGCGAGAAAGCAACACTAAGACAAAGAGTCTCCTCATGCCCCTTAATGACAACTCCTAATACGGTCACTGCTGTATGAATGGTTTCATATTTTAACCTTCTTCATACTAATGTGGTTTGATAGACATTAAAACAATGTGCTAAACTCAGTCGCAATGATGGCCTTGGAAATACCGAATACAGTTTTATATTTACTGTGCAATTCAGACTGAATTTATCAACTTAAATACAATCTCTGGGACATTTTTGTGTGATTTTCCTATTGTTTGTTGCTGCTGGCTTCTACCTATTATATTGATTTCTAAGCTTATGCTTATTATTACAGCATAACTTTATTACTTATTTACTTTATAACTTTATTATATGTCCTCCATTTTCAGTATGTATTGCTGTTTCATCATATATTTTGGTCTTTTCTTCTGTGTACAGAATCCACATAATGTACAATAACGAATTCTACCATGTCCACTGGCATAAAACATTTAAACAATGATGCGTTTGATTTCATTTTTGTTGTTGTTTTTTAATCGATTGTTTTGTTTTTTCAGAAATAAAATTTCTACAAACTAAAACTTGACAGGAGTCTACGCTAACAGCTCTATGAGGCTATATTTGCAGTGCTTTGAGCTAAATGCTAACCACAGAACGCTACCATGCTCACAATGACAATGCTAACATCCCAATGTTTAGCAGGTATAGTGTTTACCATGTTCACTATCTTAGTTTTGCATGTTAGCATGCTAACATTTGGTAATTAGCACTAACTACAAAGTACAGCTGAGGCTGATGGGAATTACATTATTTTTGCTGGTATTTGGTCATAAATCAAACTTCAAATCTTGACCAGATGATATCACCAAAGGTATTACAATTCAGGAGGAACATGGATGTGTGTATCAACTTTCCTGGCAATCCAACACGAAAAATCACAAATGTCAACCTCATGGTGGTGCTAGAGGAAAAGTCAGAGGATCATTAGGATGTATCATCTGGGGACCATGAATGTCTGTATAAAATTTCATGGCAATCAATCTCGAGAGATTTCAGTCTGGATCAAAGTGGTGGACCAACCGACCGACATTGCCATTGTTTGAAAAATGAACGACCAAGAGGACACTGTCTCCACACTGTCTTATCACCATACATGATTTTCTTCTCACATATGCAAAGAAAGATTTAGCAGAGTGTGTTTGTGTGTGTGTGTGTGTGTGTGTGTGTGTGTGTGTGTGTGTGTGTGTACCTGTCATGAGCCGAGACACAAAGGTTTCAGTGAGCTGCAGGACACCGTGGTCAATGTACTGTAGGAAGGTGTGATGAGGGAGACAACGCACTGCAAACACTGCTAACAGGGTGTGATAGCCTGGAGAGAGACAGAGAGCGAAAGGTAGGGCAGATGAAGAAAAGGAGACTTTAGCTTTTGATGGTCCTGAAAACAGCAAAGGAAAATAAAAAGTCTGAGAACAAGACTTAAGAGTCTACAGCCATGCCAGCAGCTCTGCGAGGCTGTAATTAGACACAGCGGTTCTTTGAGCAAAATGCTAACATCAGCATGCTAACATGCTCGCAGTGACAATGCTGATGTTGATGTTTAGCAGATATAACATTTACCACACTCACCATCTTAGGTTAGCGTGTTAGCATGCTAACATTTGGTAATTAGCACTAAACATGAAGTTCAGCTGAGGCTGATGGGAATGTCATCAGTTTTGCAAGTGTTTGGACATAAACCAAAGTTGGACAAAGAGCCATAGCGTGACTAAAAACATTTAAAAAAAACATAAAGACTGTTAACACAATCGTACACTTGACTGCACAACTTCTGACAGCAATGTGTAATTGTTTTTTTTTCAACTTTCATTTACCAAAGGGAAACCGATTCAGTATGCCTGCTGTTTTACAGCTTCACCGTCACATTTCCACCTGCAGCTTCAGTGTTCAGGGTCTGCAGCCTTGCTTCAGGGCATTTCTCATTTCCTTTCTCGTTCCCAGACAGTTTAGGATTCTAACCCACAAACTTTTACCCATGAGCGACTAAATTCATGGGATTGTGTAACAGGGGGTTTTATGCTGCAAAAATTGTAAAATTAATTCAAATTATTGAAAATGTATTCACACTCTGCTTTACCCATGTCTGCACTATGCTAATGTTTAACATATTTTTGGTTACATTAGTGCTGAAGAGAGCGGGTCTGTTGTCCCTCTGTGCAAACACACATTGTTATTCTGGGTGAGACAGAGACAGACTGGATTAAAACAACTAAAAGTGTGCGTGTTTGTGTGTGTGTGGATGGTACCAGGCGGGAGGGGAAGGCAGAGACCTCTCGTGGCTTCCAGGATCCGAAACATGAAGTGAAACACGGACCACTCGGCTGGACTGCCCGGCTGTGTGCTGGAACACACACACACACAGAAAATTCGGGAATGTTACGTAACGTGAGCGCACACGTGAAGAGGGGTCATCGACAGTTTGCACATGTGGACACGTACACACAGCAGGAAGTGATGGGGGTCTGGAGCACACATGCGTGAAGACGAACACACACACACACTCACATTCTGGTGGTGCTTTATACTTTACATTAGATAGAAATATGACTTTAAGGGAGACACACACTGATGAGGGAGGGCTACTCACAAGCACAGAACACGAGGACCGAGTTTATACTTCAGCCAGACTGACTCCAGCATGTGTCTGATGAGCTCCAGCTAAACACACACAAACACACACAGAGACACGCACATGTTAGTGCTTAGGGAAGGAGATGCTCGATTAGATTCAAATAAAACATTTTCCTCTACATGCTGCTCGAGTCACAGACCTGGAAATTTTGCACTACACAAGCATCTTGTCTGAAACATCTGAAAACATGCAGTTTAGACACATTTTTCTGCTCTGACGATGTTTTCTTCGTGTAAACATACACTTGTTCTACGATCAGTTTCCTCACTTCCCTCTTTTTATTGTCCTACTTCCCATTTTCATTTCCAGTGAACAAGAGCAACGCAATGGATCAGGGTGTGAACGCAATGTTCCAGCACACACACACACTCACACTCGCCCACATAATTTCACCACACATCTGTCAGCATCCCGGATCATTCAACTGCATCTGACTCGTCCGAAATGTGACTGCTGCGTGGCTGGACACACACACACTCCTTCTTTCCACAGATGACCACTCTATCATCTCCTGTAGAATAACAGGAAGACGAGCTGCCTCATGCACATCCTGTACACCAGTGGGAAACCCACCACCAGCCCCTCCAAACGCTGCCGGCAACGTCCTCCAGTGACCTCAGGGTGGGAATTTCAATTAGCTTCAGTTATGTAACGGACTTGCCAAAACATAAAAGAGGTGTCGAAGACAAACGTAATAATAAGCTCCCCTGGGTTTTATTTTTCAACTTCTCCTGCATAGATTTGATGTTTTTTCACTTTTTACACATTCTTTTTTAAGTTTATCACAATGGAAAATCACAAAAAAATATCTAATTAGCATATTTGTGCTAAATTTGTCATATCGTCTGTCCACCAAAAAACATCCTGCATCTCTTAACACTGTGGTCATTGACATCATTTCTAACCCTGTGCGCTTTGATATTAAATGAATGAAGTGTTGATTTTTTTCCTCCATATTTTTCTTTTCTTTCCCCCTTATCATTTTTTAAATGATTTTCATTTGTTTATTTTTTTTAAACTTCTTTTCCTTTCTTTATCATTTTATTATTATATTTTTCATTCATTTGTTGTTCTCATTATTATTTTATTTTTATTTATTCATTTTCCCTATTTTTGCACTTTATATGTATTTTTATAATTATTATTAACCTTTTTTTCTCCTTGATGGGGATTCTTTTACTTGTATTGTTTATGTACCGTTGATGAGGGAAGCTGGATGTTGCTGTGAAAATGTTTTATTCACTTGTGTTTGTGATTGTTTGACCCTGAAGAAAACTGGTGTGCAGTTGATACACGCTGGTCATGTTTTTAATAACGTAGCCACGATAATAAAGACTTCAATTCCCTCTGTTGCGGACAGTGGTTACCTAACCATACCTACTTACCTTCCAGTGTTTTTTATTATTTGTTCCACTGAATTTGTCATAGAGATTTATACATTTAGGGATTCATTTTGTTGGCTCTGTCAACAAAGATGAAGAAAGTAATACTCCAAAAGTCAAAACCTGCTGTTGGTCAGCAAACAATTCTTCCATTGGTCTGTTAACAGTATAAAATGAATATTTGAAGCATTTTAACAGTTATTCTCCAAAATCAGACACTGATTGCTTTGACAATAAGGTGGCAACTTTTCAAGCAAAATAAATTATTCAGTTTTAATTTCTTTCTTTTCCAACTCAGCAATCAGCTCATTGCTGATGTAATAATCCAGGCCCCTGAAGATGAGTAAAAAGGACAAAAATATGTAGCAGAGATGTTTTTGTGTTGGAAGGAAAGTCAAACAAAAGGCAAACAAGTGATTTAAAGCCACAGACTCGTACGCAGTGTTCCCTGCGTGGCTTTCTATTAGAATAAAATCTGGAATCAGCGATTTGTCTTCATGAGACTCGGCCCGACAAAGAGACTGGATTTACTAAGTGTGGCTCCCCTGCTAAGACAAAGTTTAATAACCTTAGGTAGAGAATTTTCAGTTTTCTGCATAATTAAAAATATTCCAGCCTATTTCAATGCATTGCATTACTTTTAATATGCATTCCTGCTTTTGGTTATGCATATTCAGCTATTAGCGGGTCTTTGCTCTGACATTGGCTATGTTATATAAAGGAATGTATCTCAGTTGTCTGTAGCAACAGAGACAGGAAATAAATGACAATACTGTGCTGTGGAGCTGTAATGTATCATAGCAGAAGTTCCCTGGCTCTTCAAAGCTGTAATCTATTTCACCCCCAACTTCTCCCCTGTGTCAATGGAGCCATTAGTCTCAATAAGCACCAACAAGAGGGGGAGATGTTCTTTATTTGCGGAAGGGAAGTCAGCCCTCTTTGAAACAGTACCACCCTGAGTTTTTAAAGCATGAGTCAGCTTGATGTGTAAGTACATCGCCCGGCAGGTGAGATAGTCGACTGCTCTTCAAGTAAAACGTCCCCTGCTGTATTCAGTGACTTTTTGTATGGGGATGAGGGAGACTAAAAGTGTATCCTTTAGCAATTCTTTTTACCTTTTTTTTGTTATACTAGATTTACTATGGAAAGCACCAAAAAACATTCATCACAATTACTAGATTGATTTAAATGTATAGAAACGTGTATAAATATCACTTCATTAGGTCACCTCCCACTTCTAAAACCAAACCTATGCCCTTTGGGTGGATACAAAGGGCCAACTAACAAGAGATGTTAGTTGCTTGAAAAGTTGCCACCTTTTTGTCAAAGCAATCAGCGTCTTATTTCGGAGAATAACTGTTAAAATGCATCATATTTCATTTCATACCGGTGACAGACCAATGGAAGAATTGTTTGAAGAAACACCGTTTCTTATGGGTCACTCTTTGAGCGAGTGTGTTTTAATAAGTCCGGCTCCCAGGATGAGAAACTTTTTCACTTTCACTCAGCTGAATTAATTCAATAATCGCCACGTTTGTCTGTCGCAGGGCAATGCCACAATGATTACAGACACGCCTATTTCCATTCTGAGTCTGTAGACGCAGGTTAACACTCCTGAGCCTGTGGTACCGAGCTGAGCCATCGAGCGATCCGGCTGAGAGCGGGGAGGATTTCTTTGGTCTTTTTACTCTGTCATTTGCAATTCCATAAAGTCCCAAAACGTGGTGCATCCTGCTTTCTATTCATTTCCAGCCTTACCCTTGGCCTGATTTTATACTGTTGTGTTGATATATGCTGTATGTCTGCTTTCAGCGGTTCCTAGCTGTGAAGGGATTTACCTCTCAGGAATACTAAAGACCGACTTTACAGAACCAGTACCTCTACTGAGACGGAGAGTGGTTACGTCTTTCCACTTGGTAATTCAGATCCCACCTGCTGTCCTTTGGGTGGATACAAAGGGCATAGGTTTGGTTTTAGAAGTGGGAGGTGACACAATGAAGTTTTATTTATATACATTTAAATCAATCTAGAAATAGTTTTTTGGTGCTTTCCATAGTAATGCTAGTATAACAAGAATCCTTGTAACGCACCCTTTTCTGTGTTCTCTCCCTCCTTTTCTCTCTCTTTCTCAGATGTTCCTGATTGGGGAATTAAGTGGTGGCCGGCCCCTATTTAAGGGAGATTGGGGGAGGAGTTCGGTCTCTCTCTGACAGACGAATCAGCCGTCTGACCTGTGGTGTTTTACTTCGTTGGTTTCTTGTTTTGTTTCTTTCTTTTGAGGATGGAGGTCTGGTAGACTAGTTTTCGCGGCTTTGTTTGTAGTATAGTTTTTGCACTATTTGGTAGGTTAGGGAGGGTAAGTTCTAGGTCCGACGGCCCATTATGTGGCTGGCCCAGACTTCCCCCATCTTTTGTTATGTTTGGCCAGACCTCCAGACTCTTATAGTTTTGGTTGATGTGTCATATAATTTGGTTTATTAATAAAACCTTTTGTTTTAAACAAACTAACCATTGGGAATGGTGTTTTCTATATATGTTGCTGGCCACCTGGTTGAGCCATATGTTTGAGTTCTGGTGGTGGCCGTAACAATCCTTTAGTTGTATTACTAAAGGATACACTTTTAGTCCCCCTCATCCCCATACAAAAAGTCACTGAGTGGCTGAGGACGGATGTCTTAACCAGAGAACTGATGTTTATTTTAGCGGACTGACACAGCGACCTGATGGCTTCCTCCCTTAACTGAAAAGCACACATGCATCTGTGAGCTCTGTCAACCATTTAGTTAAAGTGGAAAACTCGCTGCCTTTTCCACTGAGCGATCCTCTCGGTGAGTGTCACTTAACCTTCCCGAAAAAGAGTAAGGGCAAACATGAAATAAATATAACTTGGAGAATGATGTGCCTTTTTAAAAGAAATTGGGCTCACAGGAATATACAGAGCTCCTGGACCTCTCTTTATCTCTGACCAACACACGCACACGGTGTACCAACCAGTTTGGCAACGTAGCTGACAACCAGCGAGTCAATCTTCTTCTTCCCCAGTCGAGGCAGGTGTCTGTTGAGATGCTCTCGAAGCTTGTCAACCGTCTGCAATGCAAAAAACACACACTGATTATTTTCTGTGCGTTTGTGTGTGTGTGTGGCTGGGAGTAAAACTTTGTGTTTGTGTGTTTTAAGCATACTTTGCTGTGCACTCAGCAGGGTCAACTTGAGTTCACCTCAACTTTTTCCTCAACTACAGCGACCCAAAATTGATTTAACCATGGAGACGAGAGAAGAGAAGAGAAAAGGAAGGAAGAGAAGAGAAGAGACCTGTGGATGCGAGAGGTGGAAAGGTACAGGAGATGAGTGAAGATCTAAAGTAGAGCAAAGTTGACAGAATGCTATCCTTCTGTGAGGAAAAGGGAACGAGGAGGAAAAAGAAGGAAAGAAGGAAGGACATGAGCAGAGAAAAAAAGAGAGTGAAAGGAAATAAGAGGAAAGAGAAGAAGCAGTAAAAGAATGATGAAAGAAGTGATGGAGGGAATAAACAGAGAAAGACAGGAGGACTGGATCGTTCTAAGAATAGCTGCGAGATTGCTAGCATCTACTCTGAACTCCATTAAATTGAAGCTATCTGCTCTTTAAAAACTGTGCTGAGCACAGGGAAAACTGGAGGATATGAAATTGTCCATCAAACAGCGTACAATAAAAAAAAAAGCAGGACAGGGACCTTAAGATGCCCTTTTTTTAAACTGCCGACTCATCTGAAGCATAACATGAGTTTCACCTTAAAAGATGACTATGGAGGGAAATGATCGGCTGCCAGCGTTTCACTGTGGATCTTTAGTGGTCTATACATCAACCCATGTTAAAGGAAGAGTCCACCTCCAGGAGCTGTTGTATGTATGTCAACAATCTGGGATACTCAATACATCAATGAACACTTTTTTCACATTGCCTCACCTACTTCTACTACAGTTAGCGAGAGTGGAGGGAAAATACACACACGGAGTGCATTGTACAAAATTATACAAACTAAAAAAAAGGACGTCAAAGTAGATGCTTTATGTCAAAAGCAAGTACCCAGGCTGTGGCTGATGTGTTTTGTTATTTTCTCTTCTGCTCCTGCTCTTTGATTTTGAGTAGCAGGATGTTAACTGCTGTCTCTTTGGAAAGTTACGGGAGTTCCTGCTTTGGAAATATCTGCATGTTTTGTAATGACTGAATGAATGTCCGAGTGATTCATTTGGCTGACAGCGTTTCGCAAGTGATGCTTTTCAATGTTTTCAAGAACATGCAAGTTCAAACTAAAATCCTTCCAAAATCTTTTGAGTGGGTTTTTCCTTTAAATTAGAGGATTGTGTTGCTACATTCTGCCCAAAGGTATGTGGACACCCAAACAGTCCCTAACCAGCTGCTTTATCCACCTACATACAAACTTTCCACCAGATTTTGGAACCTGGTCGCAGGGATTTGCTCCCATGTAGCCATAAGAGCATTAGTGAGGTCAAGCACTGATGTTGGGTAATAATGCTGCGTTCATGTCATATCAGAGTCACCATAATTACCAGTTTCTAAATTGTTAAATTAAATAGCATTCACATCAACATCCAAGTCGTAATTGCGACTGGGAAACTCAGACGAGGACAACTACAGCTGTGGCGGGTACAAAATATCAAGGAGGTCCGTCAGGGCTCTGCGCAGGTCAGTCAAGTTCTTCCACATCAAACTAGGAAATCCATTTCTTTATGGAGATGGCTTTGTTCATTAGGTCACTGTCACGTTAGAAAAGACAAGGGTCTTCCCTACTTTTGCCTAGCATTATGATTTTCCTTTTATAGGAGATAAGGGTCTAGCCGTAGCCATGAAAAAAAGATACTTTTAGCAGCGTATGTGTTTGTGTGTGCATGTGTTGCAGCCACTGACAGGTTTCAGCTTCTCTCTCTCACCAGGCCTATGAGCGCCCTCTGTTGATGGTCCTCCTCCTGGAAAAGTGGCACCAGCTTCTTATCTGGAAGAGACCAGGCAATAGTGGGAACACACACATAAAAGAGACATTTGAAGACACCTTTGATGCTGCGTCTACCCTAGAATGAACACTACAGGTAGCCTCAGGTGTGTCGGTGCAGTAACATCATTAAACAGGCCATCAGTAGGAATGGAAGAAACCCAAACTTTGACTTGTTTATGGCTTTAATAAAGAAAGAGGACTGAACCTAAGATGTTAATGGATTCTTTTGGGGTGTGGTTTTGCTTTAAAAATACATCCCAAAGCTTGGGGGTTATGAGGCTGCAATCCTGCTGTGTATACAGTATATGTTTGTGTGTGTGTGTGTGTGTGTGTGTGTGTGTGTGTGTGTGTGTGTGTGTGTGTGTGTGTGTGTGTGTGCATGCTGCAGTTTTTTTATATCAGTCACACAAAAGTGGACCACGCTCCAGCTTGGCTACTTCAGATGAATTATTGCACACTTTCATACACAAACACACACCATCATTCGCTCATGTTTACACACATGCAAGAAGCTGGCTTTTCGATGTTACTGTATAATATGTCCATTCTGTCCATTTTCCTCTAACATAGCTGCAAAAGTCAACATCTTCCCATAACTACCCATATAATACATGTAACATATAACACCATATAACAACCACATCGCTGTTAGGAAATCAGTGAGGCAGCTTCTTACATGAGTGCTATCATCTGTGTATAAGTGTTAATGCAGGGAAAGCGATCAAAATGCAGTGAGAGTTTGAGTGTGTGTTTCACAAGTGAGTCTGAGGGAGGCTATGGGTGTATGAGATCATCCATGTGAATTAACTGAGGTAAGGGAAGGTCCCGTGTTGTGGCTGACACAAAGCAGCTGCACTGAGAGAAAGAGAAACACAGAGAGGGACAGAAAGAGGGGAAAAAAAGGAGGGAGAGAGGAAGGAAGTACCTAACTCCCCACTGTTATATAATTGTAGCATTCTTCAACTCCCTCTTTTAAAGAAAAAAAAAAGAAATCACTGTATTTTCCCCCCTTCTCCCTTTCTGCCTCCTTCCCCTGTCTTCTCCTTTTTTCTCAACCTCTCCCTCCAAGATAAATTGGTGTGGTGGTTCTGTTTAGCTGAATTCTCCAGTGGCCATGAAGAATGTGACCTCAGAAGACAGTTTTGAGCTCCATAATGAGCCAAAGGTTTTGTTATTTATGACATTCACACTCCCTGTATTGTGTGTGTCTGTGTAGCTGTGTGTTGCCATCTACGGACGTATGTTTGTGATGGTATGTAAGTGTGTTCAGTGTGCTTTTGCCGCCTTACCAAGACACCAGGTGTCCACCATTGATAGAACTCTACAAAATAAGAAGAAAAGCTTTTTGTGAAAACAATCCCTCAAGTCTTACTTTTAATACTGTAAGCCGAGGCAGTACAATGCTACACTTTTGCAGTGGCCAGCAAAAACACATCAAAACTATAAAAGCAAAAAGCAGGTGCTGGAGTTTGGCCTGCAGGAAGAGAAGCTAATTATGAACCAAAAGGCTGTTGGTTTGATCCCTGGCACAAACAGGGTTATATCTAATTCAGAGCAGGTTTACATCAGTGATGCATTCAGGCACATGCCCATCATCAAGTTGCTTGATCATGAACTGTTGAGGGGCTCTTGTTCTAGTCTAATTTCTAAGGTATTTTAATTGAAAGTGGATATTTCATATTCAAAGAGTAACCTGGTAACAGGCTACAAAGGGATTCATGCCGGTCATTCATACGAATAATAAGAGCGAGCACTGGGTTTTGTGCACTTGCAAAGCTTTTGGACGCTGTGCAGATAGTTAAAACCAAAAGTGATCAGTGGTCAGACAATCCATTTCAAAGAGAGAAAAGCATCTGCACCAGGAAGTAAGAGCTCAAGTAACTACATGGTGAGCAGACAGAGAACAGACATTTTTGTTCGTTGTTGTCAGTGTTTTCTAGAGGTGTTTACACTTTCATTACTTTGGTAATGGAATCTGAATTTCTGCCACCCACAATCCTGTTGCACATTTATATTCATACCGCCTTGCAAAGAATGTGTAACAAGGCATATTTATCAAGGCTCCCAGCAGGTCATGAAGATTAAGGAATTCATTTTATTTAGGTTCCAGACAGGACAGATCAAATAATCTGATAATTATTTTAGGGAAATCAGGCAGTTTTACTAATGTGTCTTTTTAATGAATAGACCCAAAAGTACGTTTATTGTATTAGATTATGTTTTATCTTCAACTGATTGATTATACTTTAAAACTTATCTGAGCTGAGAAACTCATTTAAACTTGATATAGCTTATTCCTCTGTGCCATAGAGCTACATTGTTGTAAGAAACTACTCAAAACAAATCAATGAGTTACATCGTTGCACTGTGCGACATCTTCCTTCATTATGATCAACATGGTCACTGTAGTTTATTCTATGTCAATCCTATATACACTGTCTTGCTGCCGTAAATATTCGCCAGAGCACCAAATGTGGAAAAATCCACAGCTGAAAATAGTCCCCAACAAATGCACTATTTCCTCCTGTATGAGTGTAGTTTTTAGCAAACCTTAATGCCCTGCTGTTCAAGGAAATAATTTAGGCTTTTTTAAAAATGAAACCCATTTTTAAAGATTTAACACTTCAGTAGAAACCAGTGGGATTAGATCCGAGTGCCACAGAGGCTGGGGAAGTCGGAAAGTATCGAGAGGCGGAGGAAAGCATTGTTGGTTTCTGTCTTTTCATGGGATTAATTGACAATAAGAAACATAGAATAACACTAGACATACAGTATCCTTTAGAGATGGATACAGCTCAATGTATTTTTCACATTCAGCTTTTGTCAGACTACCTCTGTTGGGAAAAGGCAACTCAGCTAATCAGCTCCAGAACAGCTGTTAAATGGACCTTCTGGTGACAATATTTTGTCTACTGCTGTCAATCTCATGGATAAGAAGTCCTTAAAGAAATTTCAAAATGCCATGATGACTGGGCAACTCCATCTGTTGGTAGAGATCATGTGATACAATCAAAAGTTCCAGACAAGCTACTAAATAGACAATGTTGTGAGGCTGTTTTGTCAAATTAGCTAATATTTCTAAAAGCCACAGTGCTAAAATACTTCAAACATTCATCAAAAAAGGGGCAAGTGATAAAAGTCGGACCATACAGTGTCTCATTGGAGCAAACTGTGTAATCTTTCAAACACAGTGCAGAGGTGCAGTCATGCCTTCTCCCCCTCCAGTTTTAGGACTGTGTGTCTGAACTAATGTACTTTTCTTAACAAAGCTCCAGTGGGAGGCAGACCTACTTCTTTGTGTTCTCCTCCATGTGACTCATGTGGCAGGATGGTCTCCTCTCGGACCTCTGAAACAAGCAACACCATCATGGGAGGGCCCAAAACATGCTCCCATTGTTTTGACAAAAACCCACAGGTATGCTGACAAGGACACTCACAGAAAGATGCACACACGTTCTCTCATCCTTCACGCACTCACCAGTTTATCCCAGTCGCCTTGTATGTGTGAGGTTCTGTATCTGGGGTTGGGAACAGCATCCAGATATTTTGTCCTATCTGTGTTCCACTGCAGCTCTGACCAGAAACCCTGGAGACCTCTGGCCTGCACACACACACACACACACAAACAACAACACCACAATGACACAGCAAGGACATTGCTGCAAAACAATCGAGGATAATTGCGTGTGAATTGAGTACAAGCAGACGCAGAATATATAAAACCACACTGTTTTACATATAAATGCCTTTTTAATGTCTGAATGAAGTTATTTCCCAACACTGTATCACAAATACACCTACAGTATGCATAATATGTTATGTAACAAACACGCATTGTCTCGATTTAATCACCAACCTAAATATAAGGCCAAGTTTTATGGAAATGGAGCAGGAAACAGAGTCGTAAGAAGACTCTATACCATGATAATAAATACAACAGTCATACATATCGTTCAGTAATAACTTATTATTGTAATAAATGTGTTTTAAAAATTGAAGAACATGTTGTTACCTTCCCTCTGAAGACGGCTTCAATACGCAGCTCAGTGGTACACAACACACCGGGGACCTCCAACCGACACACTAGCATCTCCTAGAACACACAAGGACAGACCAAAGTGTGTGTGTGTGTGTGTGTGTGTGTGTGTGTGTGTGTGTGTGTGCTACATAAGGCACAAAGAAAGAAATAGAATTACAAGTGTGTCCTCTTTGCATTCATATCCGTTGCCTATTTATTTTCTATGAGTATAAGTGTGCGTGTGTGTGTGTGTGGTACCTTCTTGTCGAACAGAGAGGAGTAAGGCAGGACTTTATCCAGGCTGAGCGACTTCTCATAGCTTATTCTGTACAAAGAGGCTGTTTGTGTGTGTGTGAGAGAGAGAGAGAGAGAGAGAGAGAGAGCGAGAGAGAGAGAGAGAACAGACTTTTATTTTATATATCACAGTCATGCAGAATTCTTATCTTGGCACTTTAACCAATGTCCCGACCAATAGCGAGATTCATGGGGGGGCCTACTGCATTGGATTTAATACCATGCAGTGGGCTATGCATCTGTCGTTTCCCTGTACCTCACTATTCTGGTGGCATTGTGGCATTCCTGCAGTGTTGTCTGTCTGGTACCCCTTGAAGGAGACCCCTTACCTTCGTGGCAAAAATGCTGAATTTTATAATTCATTTAGTTTGACATACAGGATTAGGTTATATAAGTTGCAAAATACTGTATATTTTAGGTAGATCTGTGTCCCGTTTTGAATTAACGCCGGAGGTATATTTTTTCAGGAATACTGTGCTACAGTCGGGCTAAGCTACTACAACAAAAAAGAGCTAAGGTCTGGTGCACAGACACATTAAGGCAGAGAAGCTTTTTCTAATTTTTCTAGAGTCATGAAACAGAAAAGGATGGACATCTAAAACTGGGCGTTAACTTGTATTTAGTGTGTTGTTTGGAGTTAACTGTATGGTTCATTATCTTGGAGTCGAACCAGGTATCTTTGAGAAACACATAGCGCTATGTAAGTAAAAAAATATATATTTCTGTGTGTTTCTCTGTGTTTGTGAGAGTGACAGTAATGGAAAAAACTATAGTTTAATGTGGCTGCAAAACTGCTAATTTTAGCATAAGGGATAAGATGGCAATACTGCTGATTTTATTCATACTGTAGTCAAATTGTTGACAGAGAGGATGGCATTTTGTTGCTGGTTTTACAGAGTAAAATCGTATTCATTGGTAAATTCAGATCTGTGGCATACGCTCTCCTTGGTGCTGAAGTGATGCTGGTGTTGTTGCCATTTGGCAGATTATTATGTGGATTACTGCATTGCATTGCCTCTTGTTTCTCGGTGGTAAACTAGTAGTAAAGTCCAATAACAATGGGCCAGGTTGAGGTGATCTAGATGGTGGGTGTTTCATGAATATTTTGCCTTCTCTGATCAGCTTGCTGCAGCAGCACCTATGACTGGCAGACAAATCTCTTCCCCGACTCTTCAAATCTCTTCCCAGTCCAGAGTCTCTCGACTGGCAGTCACTATCATACAATATTATCATATGACAAAAATATCAAACTCACTGTTGGGCAGCTACAAAAGAACATATAAATTAATACTTAGATAATGTTGGGCATGCCACAAGGTATAAATACAACAAAGCAAAATCATAAGATACTATATGAATAGTGAAAAGTGATTACATGCTAGAATGTAGCACTTTAACTAGTACAGTATTTTCAGCTCATTGTAAGTCACTAAACTCTGCACCACATATGTTCTAAGTCCCAACAGAGATAGTATAGGAAAATTATAATAATATTATACAGGGCTAAAATGATAAACTGTGGACTTGTGTTCCGGTTTTTTTTATGATTCAATTTCTATATTGTGTTTATGAAAAATATTACTGACTATATTATTCAGTGACTGGGAAAGACGGCCCACAAACAAGGCTCTGCCCCCCTTCAGTCAGTAGGCCTGTCCCCCGCCCCTGGTCCTGCCATAATCACTTTGATATATTAGTGAGCACAGGTTACTAATGTTTTATTTATTAGGTCATCATAATTATCTTCATATACTTTATAGAAACATCTGTATTAATATGAGCTCTGTATCTTAGAAAAAGTTAAACTAGTTACAGCAGAACCAATAATATGCAAATGTATGCGGCAAGGTGCTCCAACATCTAATGTGATCATCTACTCTCTAGGTGATGACTGTTTTCGTAAATATGAAATTAATGTCATGTACCGTTCTTAAGTTACTTTCTTCAGCCATACAGTGTGGGACATACAAATGTGTTGCTGCGTGCCTACTAGGACTTCATCCTAGTAGGTTCATATTTTTTTCAAACAGTTCTGTGCAAGCTGCAAGTCTCCAAGGTCTCAAAATGACTAAATCTATCCTCTAATTTAGACTCTCCAGACCTGCGTTGGGTGCCTGGCACAAGCCTTAAAGAAGAAATTTAAGAGCCAGACAGACTTGATAAAAGAATTCAGCTTTGTGTAGACAAGATGTAAGCAGTCTAGTAACCACAGACACGAGGAGACATAAAAAGGCAAGAGAGCCGCTAG
Source organism: Maccullochella peelii (assembly GCA_002120245.1). NCBI lineage: Eukaryota > Metazoa > Chordata > Actinopteri > Centrarchiformes > Percichthyidae > Maccullochella > Maccullochella peelii. The sequence goes on along the minus strand of LKNJ01000122.1, from coordinate 355,754 downwards.
ACTTTAAAAGGAAGAAGAAGTGGTACTCAGGAGACCCGTGTCCCCGTGCTTCAGCTGCCACTGACCTAGAATGAACTCCTGGATCTGATCAAAGGATTCGAAGGCGTTCACGTTGTCACACAGCCATTCAATAATCTAGAGGCGAAATGAAACACACAGGAGACAGGCGTCAAAGTGGTGGGAGTGCAACATGACAGCTGTACAACATTTAGTTTATCTTCTATGCTTGAAAGGAATAGTTTGACATTTTGGGAAATATTGACTTTCTTGCTGAGAGTTAGATGAGAAGATACCAACCACTCTCATGTCTGTGCGCTACATGTGAAGCTACAGCCAGCAGCCGGTTAGCTTAGCTTAGCATAAAGACTTGGAGCAGGGGGAAACGGCTAGTTTGGCTATTAATTAAGTGTTAATATGTATTTCCCAGTATGTGGAAATGTGCCTTTAAAAAACCCTCTTTGTTTTATTTGTTCAGTGTTTTAAAAGACGTCACTTTTTAGCCATGTTAGCGACTAGGGATGGCAAGGTCGGTCTGTCGGTCTGTCTGTCTGTCGGTCGGATGGTCCACCTAACCCTCCACCACTTTGGTATAGAGTACACTGAAATATCTCAACAAAGATTTCATGGATTATTGCCATGAAATTTGGTACTATGCCTTTGGAGATCCCCTGACTTTTCATCTAGCGCCATGCACCAGCAGGTCAATGTTAGCATGCTAACACACTGAACTAAGATGGTGAATGTGGTAAACATACTTGCTAAACATTAGTATGTTAGTATTGTGATTGTGGGCATGAGCATACTGATGTTAACTGCTAGCATGGCAGTAGACTCTTGTTAAAACAGTGGATATCTGGTTTGGTTCTAAAACAGTTCTAGTTCCTGATGAGGATGTTTAGGATGATGTAGCTTCGATGGGTGCTCTGATGTTTACATTACAGGAACATGAAAAATGAATGATGTCCTCAAAGATAGCCCCTGCAAATCTCACAGCCACAGCGCATCAGAGTGAAAACTCATTTTCTGTTGCCCATTTCTCTGCTGTTTGAAGTAATATCTCTTTGCCAAAGTCAGTTTGAGTCCCATGTCCAGAAACCGAAACACTGAATAACAATTGTGTGAAGAGCAAGAAAAAGAAGCAAAAGTAGGAGTAGAAGAAATTCATTTGAACAGTATTCTCTTAAAGTTACAAACATCTGTGAACAAAGCAAAAAATGTTAACAAGCAATCACCTTAATTAAAGCAACTCCTTTTTGTGCTGCTGACTCCATTAACAGAGTCTACAAAGGTACAAACGTTGTGTGTGGTGTCCAATTTCCCAATGCTAGCCGCAGTAATGAAGCTGGTGACTCATTTAACCTCTAAAGAATTTATTACAATCTATCAGCGCAGCTGGAACATCTTAATTTAGGTGTACTGCTAATAGAGTCTGAGTCATAGTCAGCACTGTGCCCAAACAAAATATCTATCCCTTTCTGTCTTTGTTTGACTCAGTTTGATTTCTGTCCACTTGTCTTCTCTCTTCTCCTGTTTTATTACAGCATCCTGTTTTTTTCTTTCTTTCTCTGTCTTCTTCCCTCCATCTGCTCACTTCCAACTCAAGGTTGACACCTACCCAACTTACACAGAAGTACAGAAAAGCTGCCATCTCTACCTTTATCTATTTATTTTTACTTAGCTGTTCATTTTCCTTTCAGGAAAGCACCTTACATTTAATTAAAAGTGACTGCATTCTCTGTCAGATTTCCCACTTTTCTGCTTCTTTATCCTCCCTTCAGGTCTGCATTCAGTCCCTCCCTTCATTAAGGAGATATTGTTGATCTTGTGACTTTGTTTAAACATTAATAACATCTGAAGTTATTAATTACTTTAAATAATGACATTGTGTTGTATAAAAATGCAATGCTGGATGAAAGTGTATGTTACGTCTTTATTTGGGGGGGGGAATGTTACTTGATGCTAACTCTTTTTTGCTAAAATTGATTTAAATGTCGATATTTTTGTCCTGCCAACTCTTTTCCTGCCTTCATTTGTACCTTCAGCTCCAGCTTTGGGTCGTTTCCCATGTAAACCAGCAGGCAGTGGAGGGCAGCCAGGCGCTGAGGGTCAGTCTTACTGCTGGGACACCTTGGAAAGGAGGTGACATACAACAAATTTACTTTTATACAACATAAGCATATACAAACACAGAGACACAAAGGCAGATGCACGGGCAGACAGCCAACAGTCAGGCACTGTACTGTGATGTATGTGCTGTTTAAAAAGTGGATTTAAGCTAAAAAATGAATGAATAAACTAATGAATGAATAGAACAAAAATCTGTCCAAAAGAGAATAGAGCAAGGGGCCACTGATGCATTTTTATTGAGCAGGATGGTTGAATTCAAGGTGTCTGCTGGCCAAGTCAAAGCTGTTGTTAATTCCAGAAAGACTCTGCAGGTGTATGCACACAAAAATAACTTTTCGAAAAATAACTCTCTTTTCACCTGTCTGTTTCCTGCCTACCTGTATTCTCCTTTGCTCCCAGGTGCCTCCTCTGTGTATATAAATACCATCTAAATAATAACCCCAATATACATAAATCCCTCATTTCCACAGAGTTATGAATCATTCCCACCTAGAAGGAGTGTCTGATCGCAGTATCTGCAGCAGGTAGGCAGAGCTAAGCTCAGCAGTGTGGATCCTCCCACTGGCCAGGTCCAACAGACTACCACTGGACTCTTCCTCTGCATGCAACACTGTAATGTCAGCTGACTGACACTGCAGGTCCATGTCCACGTCAAGACCTGAAGGTTGTTGAGACAGACAGACGGGCAAAGAATAAGACAGAGAAACATACTAAAATTTTATTAATAAGAAGGACCACCTTCTCTACGTTTGTACAGGTTTCATGTTTTTAAAAAAACACATCCGGAGAAAATAGGAGCATGTACTATAGCTGGGAAAAGACAACAAACTATTTCACAGACATCACTCAGCTTAGACATTATTTGTACAAAAACCTCATCTTACCTGAGAGAAAGAGGGAGTGACAGAGCATCTCCTGCTGCCTGGTATTGATACAATGGAGGAAATAACCCTGCAGATACACCAGGATGTAGTAACCTACATACAAAAATAACACAGCATCACTGTCAGGGTATATGTTAGCATGCTGTATGCACACCTGACATTTATTAAGAATGAGAAAACACAATCCCAGTTGTATTTGTGTGTCTGTGTTTCTGTTTGAATGCAAAAGTAGGACATGCATGTTTGAAAGTCAAACTTACAAACTCACACACTTGGTTGAAAGGATTGTGATGTGTGTGTATGGCTGTATTGCATGTCTGTGTGTGGAATGACCTATGGGGATGAAGAGTGGATGGAGCTGTGTGGCTTTCTGTGGCGACTGGCCGCTACCCAGAGATACTCTGAACGTCTTGCTGCAGTCTGCAGAAAGTGAGAAAATCTGAATTTGTCGCCATGTGCTCAAGATTAAAAACAGTTACATGAGAAGAGCAAGCAACAGAAAGACAAAGAAATTAGGTATTATAGACAACAGTAGATAGCATACACACCTTTGTGAACTAAAATCACAGTGTAGATTAGTTCCTGTTTGTCTTTAAGTGGTTGGCTGTAGCACACACACATGCTTCCTAAAAACAAACCACAGGATAGAGCAGTAATCACACAGTAGGTGCCATGAATAAAAGATCACGTACATTAATGACAATATCCATGATAATCAATAAGAAATTTAATCAGTGTGGTGTGATATGTTTTGATGGAAAACATTAATACATTTTTAGGTATATCAATCAGTAAGAGGACAATAATAGGGGTTAATCATTGAGAAATCAAAGATTAAATTAACAATCTAATGAATGAATCAAATAGTAACTCTAAAAACAAGTCATCCCTTGTTGGAGGTTGGACTGATAATATTATTATGCAATAATTTGACCAATTCTTATTTGGAAAACAATCTTTTCATCATCGTATCGTCACTAAGATTGTGAATTACAAAATGCCTTCAGCCTTGATTTTCTGATCTCTGGTGCTCAAAAACACAATTCACTCAGTTACATAATAAAATATTTTGCATCGCTTCCGAGTTGTGACTGGGACTTACTTTCTTTTTTTTAACAAAGAGAAATGCAAAACACACACAAACATATAGAATTAGTCATGTAACTGTGAGAGAACATATGTGTGAAAGCACATTTTTCATGCAAGGATTTGTGTGTACGGATGTGTGCGTGAATGTGTTACCTATTCTGTTTGTGAGCACTTTCATCCTAACAAGCTCCTGCTCTGGTCTCTCCGTGTGATAATGGTCAAAACCCAGATTTACAAACCTGTTGGTCACACACACACACAAACAAAAGTCCCAGTACAGTTGAACTTGTACAGCCAACTAATACGTTGTACAGCACAGGAAGTGTACAGGAATTCATTTTAGTGTCTTTAATTGCAGGTACAAGTCAATAACATTCAAAGGAACGCAGAATATAGACTGAAGTATCTGCTGAGAAAACATATATTTATACTGTATTAGTAGTTGTTGCCTTACATGACTGTACGGAAAGGATTAGCAGGCAACTCTAATGGGAGTTCCAACTGTGGGACAGTAACATAAAGCAAGACTATATGTTATTATCAGGTCACATTGTGATTATGACAGCATGTACAAAAGACTGATAATTTATTAATTATAAGACACAGATATGACTAACCACAGTTTCGCAGGTATGGTGGGGGTAAAACTGACCACATCGCAGCAGGAACTTGTCCTGTGAAAGACATGTGATATGGATTTTTTGTTATTCAGTGTACCTAAAATCTACAGCTGTCTTTTTACAGATGATAGTAATTGAAAGCAATGTCCGCACAAGTATAGTTTTACATGTCTGTGTGTACGTTACATTAGTAGTGAGATAGTAGAGTCTTTGTGTGTGTCCGTCCCACTGGACCCAGCAGAAGTCCTCTACTACTCTCTCTGCTGTTTTGGATAAACGCTCGGGATTTGCCATCACCTGGTTCACACAAACACATTCATATTCAGCTTTGTAGACACACTGAATTCTTAATGCAAAGCTACCCAGGAGGACACGAGAAACAGTATATCTCATGGCATGAGAAAGAAAGAATATATTCTTTGCACTGAGTTATGTAAATACATTCCAACCTTTTAGCTTAATAATTACTGGATATGTGCAAATAATTTATACCTCTAAACACACCAGCCAGAAAAATCCTGCATGCAATTTATAGTTAATCTGAAGCTGCTATCCACAGACACTTCCTTCAAAAAGAAAAAGAGCTGGCTGAAGTGAGCAATGTGGTAAATTTAGAGTCCATCTTACCACTCTATAACCCTCCTGTCTAGTCAGCATAACATGGTAGAGATCCACATCTGAAACACACAGAAGGAGAAATATGCACAACTACAACTATATAAAATGTAATGTTTCTCCAGAGAATGCTGCGTGTGAAAAGATGGATTATTTCTAAATGTGATGATCTGTTTTGTAACAGATAAAAAAAAAAATACAGCCCACGCAGACAGAAAGGCATAAGGGCGCACAGCCTCACATCCGTCCTCAGTCAGCAGCAGCAGGTGGCTCTCCAGCACTGATCTCCTGTCAGTTTCTGAATGGAGGAACTGGGGACAGCCACAGAAAAGACGAGTCAGCATGTGAATGAGTGGTTTATAACAGTTACCCGATGGAGAAATCTATTTGCTGATTTTCATATTTTAATGCAAGCCTCAAACATTCTTGGCATATCTTTTTTTAATTTCTGGTTTAGCAATATGGCAAACAACAAACAGTAAGGAGTACAAGGCTTATAGACACAGTGGCTTAATTACATATATATTAATAATATTCCTCTTCAGATAAAAAGACATAAATGAGAAAGAGAGACAGATAAAAAAATGATAAAGTGAGTAAGAGCGAGAATGGCAACTAGAGGCCAGTGCACTTTCAGCAAGATTGTAAAATAAATAGTCTATGGCACTTGTACACTGTAAGCCCCAATGCTCCATAACTGCAACATCAGCTCGTGGCTGTAGTAAAACCTGCATGAAAGTGGCCAAGACAACACACACACACACACACACACACACACACACGTAAACTCTACCTGCACTTTGACCCTGCAGTCTACTGCCTTGAGGACTTTAGTGTTGTTGATGGGATGGATCTCAATCAGGAGAGTTAGACACTTGGATACTACAAACAGACAGAACGTGTGAATTGAAGTGAATTGAAGTAACCAGAAATATTAAAAATGCAATATGTGGACTACGTAAGGCAGCTAAAATGGTTGATGTCATGTAAGTGAAACAGAGAGAAAGAGATCTTGGGTGTTACTTGGTTTGAGGCACTCCTCTCCTCTGGTGTTTTGTGCCAAGCTGACAGCTGAGAAGGAAAAAGCACAGGCAAGGCATCATGTGACTTAATTAACATATATTTTCCACAGAGACTACATTAAATCAGTGTTTCTTTAACTATGATTTGGCACCACTAGAGTCAACAATCCTCGTATAGCCTCGTTTTTGTGGGTATACGGATCCTCCCGAACTGCACTCTAGACACTAACATTTAGACCTGGAATTTGGTGGCTCAGATCAAGCTGAACTTCTCATTTAATTGCCTTTGATTTGGGGTCAGAAACACAGTACTGTTAACAATGTTAACAACGCTAATTCATTATCTGCACGTTACAGAGGCTCACCTAACAGCGTCTCCTCCTTGTTCAGGGAACAGCTGCTGACACACACCTGCTTGTCAAATGTGTACAGGAGCTGTTGGAGAGAATACACAGCCACATGGGGACGGGCGTGCACAAACACGCACGTACACAAAAGCAAAATCTGCAGCACTAAAGGGAAGAAGCTGAGACACACACACAATACCTTGTTCTGTTTGGTGTTGGGGTCATATTTCCCAATCCTGGTGGTCCCTGTTGCTCCCTATCGGAATAGAATAGAATCCTCTAATTAGGTCATGTGTCTTTAAATCAATAAAACTCACCGAGTAGGCTTTCCCACTGGTGTCTTCCACCACATTGATGTGTGGAACGTCGACTCGTGCTTGACCTTTTCATTACCTTGGCTGACCTTGCTGATTATCCTGATTAAGCCTGCTTCACTTCAAACTAACGATTTGCCGCTTTTTTTTGGTTCAGAAGATTTTAAATAAATGGGGAAGTCTACTCTGAAACCCAAGGCACAGCCAGGCATGCATAAAACTGTGAACCTTGCACAAAAAGGCTGCACACTGTCTTTAACATCCTAAACCCCACTCTTTGGCGGGTCTATCATTAAAAATGTATGTTGTGCAGAGAAGCACACTTCAACACACAGAACTTTATTGAAAATTATAGTAAGGATCCCAAGGTTTCCAAAAATATCAAATATGTCAAGATGAATTATAGAGAAATCTGTATAAAAGAATATAGAATTTTTCCATTCAATGACGAATGGTGGAGATTAAAAAAATGGCATCTGGGATTTGAATATTTCCCACACTATAACTTCAGTGAAGGACTGGGACAAGCAGATACAGAATAGTTGGCAAACAATGTGCATATAATGTTATATCTAATTTCAAAGGCAAGGCAAGGCAAATGTATTTATACAGCACATTTCATACCCAAAGGTTTTACAGAGTACATAGGCAAAAGCACAAGAAACAAATGATAAAAACAATAAAAGCAAGCAGGTAAAAACAATTAAACAAACTGACAAATAAATTCGATTTTAAAGAACTAATTAAGGTAAACAGATAGGTCTTTAGCCTGGATTTGAAAGTAGTCAGCGCTGTGTCAAGTCTTAGCTGTTCTGGGAATTTGTTCCACATTTGAGCAGCATAGAAGCTAAAGGCAGCTTCACCATGTTTAGTTTTGTTCAAAGGAAATTATAATGGTGAAATGACAAACATGGTGATTATTATGTGTGTTTTAAGTGTTACTTTCATATAAATGTAACCCTCTTCCCCAAGTTAAACAAAAAAAAAAAGACAATGCACATCATGACATGGCAATGACATCTGAAAGAAGTGAGATCAATGCAGGTTGCAACACAAAGAAACTGGAAAGAGCACTGGATTAATAAGGAGTTGAATAATTACACTCTCAGACTCAATTAATGAGCATACTCAGCATAAGAAAGACTTAATATGCAGTGCCTTCACTAAGGACTTACCTTCCAGGAGTAAAGGATGACCCCACCTTTCTCAATGTTCAGGATACGAGTGTCCACTGCTCCAGAGTACTCTGCACACACAGCATCGTTATTGTGAACCCATACATCTTATCATGTCTAAACAACAATCAAGTTTTTAGTATCCCTGCCAGTGTTCAGGCTGAATATACTAAGTGTTATGCTAAATGAGAATATAGTGTGTTTCCACTGTATATTAAGTTGTTATTGCACATGTAAAGTGCCCAGATGTGTAGGTGAATTATTTGGCAGTAATATGTAAATATGCTGCTTAAATGTTATGAGGCATAATGAGACACTGATGCATCACCCCCATTGTCCTGCATCACTTTCAACACATTTCTACCATATGTCTGTGTACTCAGTAGGAAGTTTACGATAAAAGTGTCATGCAAAGTTATTTCTCATAATTTTACAGTAAACCTTTGACTGCTTAATAACTGCATGATATTTGAACATCTTGCTGTGATATTTGGATCCTGCAAAAATAAACAAAGTTTTACTTTCCAATCTTCCTGATATTGTAGACACTAGCTGAAAATTAAAAAAAATCCGCATCCATTTAGTTCATATTATATTTTCTCAAATTAAATATAGGATGTTAGGTGCTGGAATCATTCAAAGCCAGATATTTTAGGGACCTCGTTCAATAAATTGTATTTTCTATAGTCTTTTTCTGTAGTTTATCCTTTAATTTGAAATTTGACTCCATCTTTAGGACGTTTTAAGGCATGCCGACAGCTTTAAAGGAAATATTTACTGAATTGCTTTCTTTACACGGTATTTAAAAAAGAAAAATAGCGCCATCTACTGGTCAACACGCATTAACCTTTTACTACCATGATTTTTCTATTCTTGAAGCTAAAGCTATAAGACATTCCTAGCTACATTTTCTCCGGGTAATTGACTTTGTAAGGGATACTATGCAATTTCGTACTAATAACACAAAAGTATACTACAGTTAAATTCACTCTAGATTATGTAATAACAGTGAAAGGTTGAATTAACACCTGAAACCTTTAGCTAGTACTGTTAGCTTCATATTGTTCATAGCTATTCAATTATGTACGTCAACAGTAAAATGGTGAAAAAGCCGCTGACCATGGACACCTGAACGCCTCACCTTTCACCCTGCAGACCGACGCCTCCTTCCTGAGTATATCTGACACCACATCTCTGTGCAGGTCAAACTTTGGCTTTAACTTGAGCATGTTTACGCCTCAGTCGGCTCCTTGCCTGTCAGCACAAAATCCCTGCTTTTTAAACACTCCGAAGTGTTTTGTTTCCTTGAGAAGAGGCAGCACCTGACAGCTGGTGTCTGTTCAGGCTTGGCATCATGTGACCGAAAGTCTACATGTTAGGTTTGGACGCTTGTAGAAGTGAAAGCAGCAGCAGAGCACCTAGATAGCCTACATAGACAGGCTAGGCTACATATCATATCCACATGACTTCAGAAACATTTTATTGACATGCGGAAATGTCACATTGTCCCGGAGTTGTAACTCCTCCCTCTTCAGTGAGCAGAAGAGCCGGGAGATTCGCAGCCATAGGCCGAGGAAAGCATCAGTCCAGCGGTTTGGAATCTCTCACCGCCCCGCTGAATGGATGCGCCTCCAGGCTCAGCCAGGCACTTCACACTGGTGTAATAGCTTTCTGTGACTTTCATACTGTGGGTTCCAATGGTTGATATCAGGCTCCACTGTCAACTGTTGCTAAATTTGTTGAACTAACATTAATAGTCTGAGCTTTACAATAGCTGTATGGAAAGTGTGAGGTAAGTTTTATGATTTTAGATTAAAATCTTTACTTGCATTGAGTTATTTTCAGCAAATATAGATTTTATGCATTGATACATACAGTTCTTAAAAAACCTATTTCACACTGGCAATATGTACAAATCAATAACATGAGCAGAAGGGGCTCGTGAAAAACACTGCACCTCAAAAAAGAAAGGAGAAGAAACAACATACCAAAATGTTTCAACTCTTATAGTCGATAAATTGATTAGCTGATCGTCATTGACATTGAACATCTTAACAAAGAGTCAGGTAGAGGTGTTTAAAGTGAGAAATGTGCTGGTGTTGGCAGATGAAGTTGTTAGTTAAGTTTCAGAAAATACATCCAAACACTGGGACAAAGCCCAGAGTCCCAGAAATCTGATTCAAGATGCCAAATTGAACACTCATAACTTGCCAAAATATTAGAAAAAAAGCATATTGGGCAAGCTGAGGCCACCCATGTCAGTTGGCACTAGTTTTGGCTGTCCTTCCAGTGTTTTTACCAAGCCAGTAAAGATCTATTTTGAAATTTTCAAGCAAAGTAATGTTGGTTATTTTGATGTGAGATTCCTTCACTAAGTTTGCCTTCCTCTGTGTATTAACCTTTTTTAACAAACACTTCGTTACATACATTTATTTGGAAAAAGGTCAGACTCTGAAATAATGGACATCCTCTTGTCAAGATAACAAATTGAGAAGTACACTGAGAAACCACAAATGGTTTTTGTGGTTCCTAAATTTGATGCTGTTGAATGTTATTACTACATCAGCTAGCTTCCTTCCAGACAGAGCTCATTATAGGCTGTGCATGTCATGACATTTGAATTCAGTCCAAGAAGCAAATGGTAATGAAGGTTTCTGCCTCTCTACACATTTTTATTGCAGTAATAGCATATGCCTCTGTTTGCTTTACTGTTTTGATCCAAACACACTTATGCATCTGTTAAGCTATTGTTGAGCGCTCTGTGATAAAAAAAAAAAAAAAAAAAACATAAATTTTGCAATATACTGACATTTATACAGCATCTCAAATTTAGCAATTGAACAGGAAGGATTTTGGTAAGAAGAAATACTGTCAGGCTGTTTTAAGAGCGTAAAAGTAAAAAAGGTTGGTGTATGGAATGGATCACTGTGTGGGTGGAAAGTACACCTCTAAATATTTCTTTATAATAATACTGGCATATAGGCTGATTTAAGAAAAAACTACAAAACATACCTGCATCACTCCAGATTGGGGGGGGGGACCAGTAAACTAACTGTGAAATAGATGTATATGCATTTTACAGAAATAAATGGTTTCATGTCACCTCTTCACAATTGAGGAATAGCCAAAGTATGCATGTTAAAAGTTATAGTAAAGGCTTTGCTAACGGTTAATATTACAAAACCCTTTTAAATGTTGTCTTAGGTGTGAGTTTCATGTCATTTGTCTTAAGCCCCGGTCACTTGGTACATCCAGACTTTAGACCTCCTCTCACGACTGTATGGGCACACTGAGGTTGATTGACGCCTCCCTCTTCCTGTTAGTTTTGTTGCACTGGTTAAGGTGGGACACATTTTATTTTTGCCATTCTTATTGGTGCATGGACTTTGGTGACCTCAGCAGGACCAGGACCCATCCATCCATCCATTATCTATACCGCTTATCCTCAGAGGGTCACGGTGGGGCTGGAGCCTATCCCAGCTGACATTGGGGGAGAGGCGGGGTACAGCCTGGACTGGTCTCCAGTCAATCACAGGGCTGGACCAGGACCCAATCAGCCATAATAAATGAAAGTACCTGTGTTGCTGTGCAGGACCTTTAATTGGGTATGACGTGAATTTAGTAGAAATACAGGCAATGTTCCTTTGACTGTAATAACAACACTCTGTAAATATAGGCACACACGCACGTACACCCCAATGACGCTTTGAGTGTAATTTCTGATGTTGTAACAGGATTTGAGGACCGACACTGCCCCCTTCTGCTGAGTTTGAGAACTGCAGGGAGGCTCATGTTAGTGCATCACTTCTGAGAGGACATTGAAGCAAAGAGGTCCCACTCTTACTCTACTTTGTTACATCTTCGACTGGAAATGTCATATTCAAAGGTGCCATAGCATTTTTAAACAGTCCCCCAAAAGCTTTAATTCTGTTTATTAGCTACCTTCTTCTTCTCTTTTGTCCTCAGTTTTCCAACTAAATCCCGTATGGTGGCACACAATGTGAAAATTGTTGTAATAAGTTAGGCTTCAAAATGAATGTAATAATGATTTTGAGGGTTATAATTCTATATGTTGTACCTGTCACTATTATAGTTTTATATATGATATGTAATTATTGTGTTAGTTACAGTCACACAAAAACATCTACATTACACCTGGTGCATTAAGTTTATTTACAAAGTACAGAATTTTGACAAACCCATTAACTATAAAATGTTGTATTCCATAAGGATAAAGAAAATTCATCCTTTGTGAATAAAAATACAAATGCATGCATATAAACGAAGGCATTAGCCAAGTCTAGTCATAAAATGAAAAGTTAATCATTTAGTTAAGTGTACAGTTACTTTATGATGGGAAGAAATGAAAAAAAAATCTCATTGCAATTGGGTGTCTCGCATTCATCATTGAGTGGTTCATCTTCGTACAAAAGTATAGACAATGTAGATTAAATGTGGTTGGGTGGCCGAGTAGAACCGAATATAGCCGAGGGATGTCGGAATTTTGGTGACGATAGTACGCCCGCCCCTACCCCCGCCCGGTTCTCTCCTCTCGTCCTCCCCCTGCCCAGCTACACTACCAGGCAGGAGTCCCCGGCAGAACGGCGCGCAACACAACACACTGACAGCTGCGACTGACTTACAACCGACCGGGGAAAGATGGAGCACAGAGACACCGGGTTCAACATAATGTTAGCGACCGATTCATACAAGGTACCGTACCCATGTTGGTTTCAGACGGAGGGAGAATGGGTGGAGGGGAGCGGCTGATGGATGAAAATTGATAAAGTCAAGGTGGTTTCATCATCAGTCCCAAGGCCATCACTCTGCTCTCTGTGGCCGGTCTCCGTCGGTTCACAGCAGGCCGAATGGGCAGGAGGAAGAGGAGGAGAGGGCAGCAGAGACGGGGTACCAGATTCAGAAAGCAAGCATCCCTCTTTGAGCTAGCTAACTTGTATCTAAGACCGCTAGTTATTGGGGGAGCCAGTTCCCCACCGGCATTGCTAGTGGTACAGTGGTATCCAGCTAGCTGAATTAGCTAGCTTGCTAGATCACAGCGAGCGCAGAAGGGGGACAGAAGGGATTGATTAAAAAAAAGCTAATATTAGCCACTAGCTAGCAAGTGCTGTGTGGATAGTCCGCTGAACTGCACATACACAAAGTCTCATTCAAGAGCCCAGCTAGGCATTTGTTAGCCAGCATGGAGCTAACTGCTACCAGTGGCAATGCGTCACTTACGGGGAATCAAAACCGAAAGTTGAAAAGACCTAGCGGTATTTACCCTCTGTGACAGCTAGGTTGTGTGAGTCCATAGTCTTGCATGCAATTGACACGATCTGGGCCTTTTAAACGTTATTTAACAGTTGACTGCAGGCTTTTAAGCATTGCTGTAATAGCAAATGTAACAGCGTGTAACATTAAACCTGGCTGCTAGCTAACAATGTAAACAGAGAACAAATGCACTTGCAGGAATGTATTATCGCACGTAGCAAGTGGTTGCCGGGACGGTTGCCAGGTCAGTTGCCATGTACAGGAGTCATGTGATAGCACTCAGTGATGTGATGATGGGACAGAGCATGGATGTAGGAAAAAATTACAGAAAGGGGAGGGAGATAGGGACACCAGCAGAGGCTGAGCTTGAAAGACAAATTACAAGCAAGATTAAAACTGAAAGGTTCAGACTGAGGTCACATAACTGCATAAATGAACACTGACCTTTTAAATGTTGTCTGGTGTAACAAAATAACCGAAAATTATGTATGTATGTATGTTGGGGCAAGAGAACAAGTAAGTGTGCACTACAGCTGGAATGATGAATATATTTATTGTGTTGAAAGCTCCAAACTGAGTTGTAGAAGGTATAGAGTAATGCTTTATTTCTATAACATATCTCTTACAGACTGCTGTACAATTATATTTTAATGAACCTGTGTTTACTAATGCACTCTTTTTGACTCTCAGCCAGGCTCTGAGGGTGTGTGAGCTTTTGGTCGAAGGTATTTTCACATGAGGTGTATCACCATGTAAGACAGGTGCTCTATCATGTAATGGAGCTCCTCGCGCTACGAAAAGTGCTGTGGTTTTCCTCTAAAATCTCCTTACAGTGTTAAGATATAGTCCTACTTTTTTAAAATTTATGTAGCACTTAGATTAATGCAGGTACTTCTTGTTTTCCTTAGTGTAGATGAATTGTGTTCTGATTACCGTGTTAATCCTGAATTACCAGTATATCCAGTCCAGGACATACGATTTATTTAGTTTCCAAGGTACAGTTAATGTTTCTGTTTTGATTTCTTAAAAGAGTAGTTTAGGTTTCATTTTCATATCAGATTTATGTATAATTTATTTCCATTGTAGGAAGAATTTTGAGGTAAGGTTAAAGATGAGTTCAAAATGTATATGTTTTAGGCACTGCACACAGTATTGATCTTAAACTGTCAATATTGTGCGCATATCATTATTGGTAATACCCCTGCTGATTAGTCTTTATTGGTTGTGAAGGAAAATGGTTCAGGAAAAGCGACCTAACTGTTGACTCCTTCTGGAGGTGTCATGGGCTTAATGAAAAAAAAAACTCAGGGTGAGAGGTGGTCGTTGTATAACAACGTGTATAAGTGACAATGCTACCGTCGCTGACCCACAAGTCACACCCTTTCCCTTAGGGGGAAACTGAAAAATGTGCTGAAAATAGATGACTAACCTAACCTTGGTTAAACAAATCAAATGAAATTAAATGTTAAGTACCTCCATTGACTACATTGTAATTAATTTTATACAGTATACCCGTAGCTACAATTGAAAGATGACATTTGTTTAGTGTAATAGAAAACTCAAAGTAGATCTCAGAGAAACATTTTCAAATAATTCATATTAAGCTCAAGTCACTATCACACCTTACTACCAAAACAAAGAACTATCTAAATATAGTTGATAACTAATGCATTTCCCTTTTATAGAAATTGGTCTAGAATATTTTTCTTTTTCCCTCAATAACGACTTTGATAGTGCTTCAAGAAAGGTACTTCTCTGAAAATGCTTGACCTGCTCAGTGGCAAACAGAAGAAGGCTGCATTTGCTCTTGGTAGTTACCAGGTGTGAGTGTGTCTAAGCTGAAGCAGAACATTGCTGAGAAAATGTGTGTTTTCTTGTCATGTCAGGATAGTTAAAGGCATCCATCTTTGCCAGGGTGTTGCCATACCATGCAAAAGTTACTGTTGTCTCTGTTTAAACAGCCAGTTGAGTTACACAAAAGATAAACTAAACAGTAAGTCAACCAGTCAGTCATTTAGGATCAGTTGTCTGAGTACCTTACATAGTATACTAAAATAACAAATGTCACAACATCTGTGTTTGGGTGTGCCTTGTTGTTTCACTGAAAGCGGTACATGCGTTGCTCGTTTTTCCATGACTGTGTAATAACCTTTGTAAAGAGAGAGTATTGCAAGCAAAGCACTTGACCGACTCGCAGACTCACCAGAGGCGCACACTTTGTTCACAAAACATAAAAAACAAGTTGCACCTGAAATGCCTTTATGTTTTGTGTGTTTGGATTGAAAAGAGAAACTCGGCCCCAAAGCCAAGCTTTCCTATTGTCTGGAAACACACACACACACACATGCACGCGTTTATTGTTAGTGTGAAGAGACATATTACAGGGTGGAAGTCTACGTTTTGTCATTGTTCATGGACATTTTTAAAGCAATACCACAACACAAGTTTGTCGGCATATGACCACATTTACGTAACATGACATTTTCTGACCCTTAAATCCAGAGCAAATTACAGTAAGTATGTAGGGGTCTAGGATTTTGTGGGGAAAGCATTTTCACAGAGCAGAATAGCTACAGTAAGGCTTGAACCTGTGACATTTAGGTAATGGGATGGCCCCATTAAGCATTGTGCCACCCTAACAGCTGCTGCATGCTTCAGATGTAGTGCTGTTTGGAAAGACTCACAGCAACGGAGAAACGTCCCTTCTGGTGGCCAGATTATGATTTTTTATGGCCAAACATTTCATTCTTAACACAAGGGCTTCCACCACTCTGTCATGTTCAAGACACAGCAGTAAATTCTTAAAGGGCAATAGAGAAATAATTAGCATGTTTTAAAATGACAAACTGTGTGCCAGAAATTGCTGACTCTATACTGTACTTCTATAGATTGTTGCTGTGTGTGTGTGTGTTCAATATATCTTAGTAATGTGAGTAATCTTGCATCCTTAATTACCTCCCCACCATCATGGTTTCGTAGTGCAGACAAATGCAGGAAGTTGGTTTTATATTTCAGTGAAAATCACATCAGAGATCGAACATAACGCTAATCCGTAGAGTCACCTTCCCTCTAGGCAAAAGTTAAAGTCTATCCATTGTCTATCCATTAATCTGCTAATTATTTAATCGATTAATTGTTGTGTCCATAAATTGTCAGAAAATTGTGAAAAATGCCTGTTGTAGTTTCTTGTAGACTCAAGATGACGTCTTCAAATGTCTTGTTTTGTCCGACCTACAGTCCAAAAGCCAAAGATGTTCAGTTTACTATCACATACAACAAGGAAAAGTATAAAATCCTCACATTTAAGAAACCAGCAAATGTTTTGGCTTTTTTTGCATTTAAAAATATTATCAAAGTAGGCTAGTTGACGATTAATTTTCTGTCAATCAACTAATCGTTGCAGCTATACAGTTGTAGATGAAGGCATTTGCAAATTAAAGCAGCATTGCTGTTTGTGCCCACCTTGGGGCAGCGGAAGAAGTTGTAAACACAACATTAACATATTGTCACCTCCGTAGTCCTCCAGTAAACACAGAGTCCTCCAGTAAACACGGAGCAGCATTAGCATTTATTTTGAAGTTGTGTTTTTGGCCACCTGATTAAGCTTTTTTTTTCTGCTGGAAATGACTGAAATGAACATTGTGGGTTGTAAAACCAAAACGATGAGCTGAAAGGTGCTAAAACGCTCCATAGAGCCGAGGGGAACTGCAGAGTCAGGTGATAATTCTCTGTGGGTGCGTCACTACAAGCAACTACTTTCAGATTACATATAGTTATTTTGCCGTTTGTTAATATATAAAAAATATTGATTTATGCAGCTTTAATGATTTTGTCATTGTGTGTTCATACTAGACTCTGGAAGGACTTAACACACTGAAATATGCTGACCTACCAGATCTCTTTTAATTAAACTGTATCATCAAGACTACATGCTGTATGATTTCTAATCAAATTTAGGTTTCCATTTTATTACCCGATGCTCCACGCTGTCATCAAACTATTATATTGGATAATATATGAATAATGTCCTTGGATGATAAATGAAGAGGTCTGGCTAGTGTGGCTCACTGGATTTGTGATTTTAAAACAGTGTTTGTGTGTATACATCGGCATGTGTGCCTGTGAATGTGTACACACACGTGGTCAGGCCTAGTGTCATGTTGTGTGTCTTGACTCTATTTTGAGTCCTCAAAAGCCCAGAGGAAAGGACAGAGATGGGGTCAAAGAAACTGAGTAGTTCATTGACATTTATCTCTTCTCTTCTTCTCAAACTGTGGGCGAGGAGCTGTTTTGTTCCCCCTTCCTACATAATGCCTGTTTTTCTAGAATGTGATGCAGCTTGTAGGCCATTTTCACAGGTAATTACATGTGCGGTTCCAATGTAACCTTGATTTATTGACGATACATGAAATGAAGTGTTTCTAAAGGTTTTAGCCAAATGAATGACAAGCTCATGACCCGTATTTAGCCTTTCTTAATGGGAAATGCCTTGTATTTCTTCCTTCATCACTTAATTATTTCTCTGAGAACTGATCCAAACCTTTATTCCCTGAAGTGCAGCTTATTACATGGACTTGGGTCAGATTGAACCCGTGACTCTGGACTCCTGTAGTAAATGTATTTAACGTTTTAAGCTACATTTTGTATGGATATTGAAAGCAGATCAGTCTGAAAGTAAATGTCAGATTGAAAAATGACTGATCGAGCTGTAGTTGTTGCCATCTTGTCGACCTTATTTGTGGAAAATTGCCCCTCAAAGCCCCAGTGTACTCAGCAACCCTGGTCTCATTTAGGATTGAATTGATGGCCAGATGGCTACAGCCGACACTGTATGTTTTCCTTTGTGTGTGTGTGTGTGTGTGTGTATCATTGAGGTATAGTCCCTCTCAAACAGTTTATTCTTCCTGTGTGTGTGAAACATGCCTGGACACGTTTCCAACGGTTTACTTGATTGCACAGTCTTGATTTTAACTGCTAGTGTTTCTGATATCAGTCAGTAGACAGTTGATTAGAAATCTCTAGAAGCACACACAACACTCAAAGTGGTATTTTCTGAATAATGATAGAATCGTAGAATAATAAAGAACGTGCATGCGTGGGGAAAATTCTGACATACCTCGCTCTGATTGTGACATTTTAGTCACTGTATTATTTGATTTAACACAATAGATTGACGAGTCTTTTGTTGAACTGGAATGTTTGCTAACATCGTAGATAAAATACCCAAAATGGCAGTGCTCCTTCAATTTTGAGTCGAGACCCTGAATAGCTCTCTGGGCTGTGTCTGTTGGCAGTGAGCTACTGAATTCTCCAGAGTCCTTCATTTCCAAGAATGAAAAGTTGATTTGCTGCTTGAAAATGTTTTATTATTGCCTTTGCATCCCAAAAACCGGCCCGACAGAAATAACATTCAGGGTGTTTTGCAGCTAACATTTCTCCATGTTATCTAGCTATTTTAAAAGAGGACTTGCCACGTGATCTTTAAGGTGTTTCAACATTTATATAAGAGGTTTCATCAGTTCCTCTGAAAGGTGGGAAGATACAGTGTTAACTCATTAACATTGTCAAAACTTCTCTGTTATAATATAATGAGGTACAAATAATAATATTTGTACGTCATGAATGAAACATGCACTTTTAAGTCTACTGACCAGCTAAAGAATGAGGGTCATGGTGGCCATAGAGAGCTCATTTTCCCTTAATTCTGAGAAGTAAAGACCAGTCCAGTAAGAGCAATCAATGATTTGCCTCTGTCTCTGCAGGTAACACATTACAAGCAGTACCCCCCCAACACAAGTAAAGTGTACTCCTACTTCGAGTGCCGTGAGAAGAGGACAGATCCCAGCAAAAGCAGGAAAGTCAAATATGACAAAACCGTCTTCTACGGCCTGCAGTACATCCTCCAGAAATACCTCAAAGGTAAGTCCTGACTCAGATTTGAAATGTGCCTCTCATAAGGGACCATGTTTGGTTTTGTGTAGTCAATTGAATTAAAGTGCCCTTGAGCATGACACTGAAGTGCCCACCTCCAACCCAGTAGGAGCTTCTCAGTGGCTAACGCTGCCAGACTGAATGACCTTGCAGCTTGCAGGTTTGGCCCTGTGAAGCCGCCATGTCTGTTAATGATTCTCCAGGATGTTTGTTTAAATGCGAATGTGCTTCCAGACAGCCAACTTAACCAGTCAAATGAGGGTAACATTCAAATACTTGGATTACATAACCCAGACATAGACCTTGTTTTACTTTCATTTATTGAAGTCAAGTATGCGCATAATGTTTTCACCCTCATTCTGTGGGAGCTACACAGAACATTATTCTACTGTTGTGTAGTTTGCAATCAGGGCACATACCAAAAGCCTTTTGTGATGCGTTATTGGTCCCTGTGGGAGCATTTGATCTCTTTTCTCTCCCCCCTCCAGGACAAGGTCAGAGTAGTACAGGGTCAGCTGCAGAGCAGCATGCCTGCAGCTACTCAAGATTCAGTGCATTGCTCAAGGACACTTCAGCAGGGCAGGTGCTTGCTATTGAGGCCCGCAGCAATGGCCCTTTTACTCGCTGAAACAGCAGCAAGGTTACAATGTGCTTCACGTTGATTAGACTGTACAGAGCATAGTACAAAGCCAGCAGGTCAAGGAGAAAAATGAAGTGAGAAAAGACTGAAACGAGGCAAAGTTATAATGCATACAATATATTCTATGCTCTAATTAACTCAAGTTTGTAAAGGTGTATGTTTAAGTTAGTTAGTGTGATCCCGAGGGGCATGGGAGAGAGCAAGGGAGACAGAAAAAGGAGTCGAAAGAAAGAAAGAATGCACCTCCCTCCTGTCTCTTAAGAGGATTTCATGGTGTGGCACCAGAGGTGCAGGGGAGACAGAGAGCCAGGGAGAACAGAGAGAGAAGACAAAAGCACAGCTGCTCTTTCAACGTCTGCGGGAGAAAGGCCAGCTGTCTGCGCAGAGCGTCCCTCAGAGCTCAGTGATTAGGCCAAATATAAATTGTCTCTAACTTTACATTCTTTTTTGCAGCATAAAACGTGAAAGAACTGAACTGAATTTTCTGGGAGGAAGAATTGCAGTGAAAGCAGAACCTCTGTTTACCCAAACCACCATTTTAGGCCTAACAGGAAACCTCACTATTAGGAGTTTTTACTCAATAGCCTTATGTTAAAGGGAATCACTTTTTATAGTTTTCCGTTCGTTCTCCCAAAATGTAAGCATTTCAGTGAAAACAAAGAACTGGTAAAGCCAGTTAGTTAATGTTACAGCCTTTTAGTGAGCAAAGTAATGACATTTTAGAAACAGGATGACAAATGTAAAGATTTTCCCACCAAAGCGTTTTAAAGACAACAAATCAAGTCAGAGGGATTTTTTACATTTTGGGAAATTAGCTCATTCGCTTTTAGCCGAAAGTTAGATGTGAAAATATGACATTACTCTCATGACTGTGTGGTAAATATGAAGCTGGGGGAAACAGCTAGCCTGGCTCTGTCCAAAAGTAACTAAATCTGCCTACCAGCACCTCTGAAGCTCACTAATTAACATGGTGTATCTTGTTTTTGTGTAAAAAACAACTTACACTTACAATTTGTGGTATTACCCCCCTGGTTATGTGCTGCACTATTTTTTTTTTTATTTTTTTTTACTAAAAGCAGTGACTTCCTGGAGTCTTGTCGTCACTTTGAGGTGGCAGTAGGCTAGCTGTTTCCCCCTGTTTCCAGGCTGTGTGCCAATCTAACCTATCTGGCTGCTGGCAGTAGCTTCATATTTACCGTACAGGCATGAGAGTAAGAGTAAGGCAAAAAAAGCAATATGTGTATCTCCCAAAGTGTCAAACTATTCATTCTAAGTGTTGAAATATCAAAGTTTCCTCTTCCTCGTACTTCCCTGTGGTTTGTTGTGTACATCATTTTCTATGTTCTACAAACTTGAATGAGACAAGGAGTTGGTTGGTGTGTGTTTAGACAAAGACGCCTTGTCAGCGTGCACAAGATGCTTCTAATTTAATTAGAAGTGGGCAATAGAGTAGCATTCCAGTGCCTTCTCTCCATCAGTTTGTGTGTGTTTCTCCAACATCTCTTTCTGACCCTTCTTGTGCTTCCGCTTTCTTCTCCCTTCCCCTTCCTCCCCCTTCCTCCTCCTCTCTCTCCTCCTCCTCCTCCCCCTCCTTCCTTCTCTCCAGGAAAGGTAGTGACTCCAGAGAAGATCCAGGAGGCAAAGGAGGTATACAGGGA
Source organism: Maccullochella peelii (assembly GCA_002120245.1). Taxonomy (NCBI): domain Eukaryota; kingdom Metazoa; phylum Chordata; class Actinopteri; order Centrarchiformes; family Percichthyidae; genus Maccullochella; species Maccullochella peelii. The sequence continues at coordinate 334,061 of LKNJ01000122.1, read as the reverse complement.
ACACTTCCAGGATGATGTTTTCAACGAGAAGGGGTGGACGTATATTTTGGAGGTAAGAGACTGCTGAAAGTGCCCAGAAAAGCTTTATTTCAAGGTGATACTTTGCAGGTGTACAAAACTATTTCCATGCATATTTGTGAGTAGATTCCACGAGGGTTACAGAGACTAATAAGAGGACTGAGTTTATTGAGAAAAAAGCTGGAAGCTGGAACTAGGTATGCAGGTGTACATATACACAGGTGCCTGTACACTTTATTGTTTGCACATTAAACATTCTGAAGGTGGTGTCTCTATTATCAGAGAGGCTAGAGGTCTGTCTCAGACATGTACATACACACTTAGGACATACAGTGTGTTCCTGATAAACACACAAAATGTCTGATTGAATTTGTTCATAGATTCATTTTGAGGTGTTTGTAGCAACTTTTGATCATAAAAACTTGCCATCATAAGGGTCACATTCTGCAGTAGCATGCCTACACGCTAAAATAAGAAAAATATGAACCACATTTGGTGCTGTGGTTTTTCACAGGAGGAGAGAAGGGCTTAACTAGTACAATTCTTGAGATACAAGTCAGATTCAGCAGCTATAAATGAATCATAGTCAGTTTAAATATTAAAAAAAAATGTGCACACTATGTTTCTGGTTATGAGGTTCTGTTTTCAGCACCTTGGAGAGAGCACAGCGCTCCGCACTGACAAAGTATTTTCTCAAGTGAGGAGAAGTGTTGATAAACGCTTATTTATACTCAGTTTTCTCTTTGTCACCTCTTATTGCTCAATCAGCTCTCAATCTGGCAGCCTTGCTTTATGCAAATCACTCTGTATTTCATGTTTGTTATCTATAAGCCAGCACACACAAGGCCCACATCAAGCATACTAATCTTGCACACTTTTGATAGTGGTATGTGTTGCAGTTTAAACTATGATCTCTATGATCTATGAGTTTCTTTCATCCAGTGCATGCTTTTTTTTCAGTGTGAATTGCAACACAAAATTGGTTTCCGACCAGGTCTGAAATGCAGAAATTCTGTGTGCGTATATTTTACACAATCTCACTACCTTTCCACATTGCACCCAGGTGTGAAGCGCGTCATGTCTGAAGGTCGACTCTCACCATCTCAGTAAAGATACAAATGCTAACACTCTGCACAAGCCACGGAGAAGAACCTGTCGCAGTGTAAATCTGAGTCTGAGTGGGATATTTGATATTTGTGTATGTGTGTGTCTTTGTGTTTACAGAAATACAATGGACACTTGCCTATTGAAATCAAGGCAGTGCCAGAGGGGAGTGTCATTCCTCGAGGCAATGTTTTGTTCACAGTGGAGAGCACAGACCCTGAATGCTACTGGCTCACCAACTGGGTCGAGGTAAGTTTGTTTTGTTTGTCCTCTGGGCCCAGAGTGGATAGCGGGTCAAGTCCTGTGGGTCCTGACGTGACACAAGTGTTTTGTTCAGTTAGATTGTGTCAGGCAGGGAGGGTCTAACAAAAGAACACTGTTTGTGTGGCAAATGTAGTGTTCAGTGTTTTTTGAGCTGGACCCACACTCGAGTCTAAAAGTCAGCATATCTGTCTTTTCAGAGTCACCCAACTTTATGGAAGTGCAATACTAAATCTTTGGAGAACCCCTTGAATGGTATCAGTTTCCAGCTCTGGATTAGCTTTGTCAAGTTAAAAGCCATTTTAAATTTCTCTCCCCCTATGCCCTCATATAACAGTTTAAATTTTAATGTGCTACAAAAACTACTTTGCTAGGCGTATCAGTAAGATTTAATGGTTAGCTTTATTTGATTATTGATTAAAGACTTAATATATTAGCACCATTTATGCCCTTTTAATTACAGTGGAGAGTTAACAGTTTTATCAAAGCATCAAAGCAAAGTAAAGTATTTAGCTTGGCAGCCTTCCCGCTGACACCTCTTATCTCTCCTTAAATCTCAATGAATTACAGTGGTGTCATGGCTTAATCACCGCTCAGGGGTGTGCTGTAACCACAGAAAAGTCATTCATACAGGTTGGCTGAGAAGTACAAGAGCAGAGAGGCAGGTGCTAGAAAAAATTCTTATTTAGTGTTTTTGTAGTTGACAGAATAATTTATGCCCTAAATCAACACCTTGCCCTGACCAATGTTCTGTTCCCCGAGGCATCACATGTTTGAAATGATTCAGTGTAAAGAATGTTTGTCAGCTTTATTCACTTTGCATTTTGATTTACTTTAAGACTGTGTCAGACATTAAGGACCAGTTGGTTCACCTGTAAAGGATTTAGTTCTGAGCCTTCTGTATTTTTTGTAAATGCAGTAGCTGCTTTGTTACAGTTAATAACATGACTGGTGATGTACTCCTGTTGTGATATTCCTGACACAAACATATAATAACATTAATCCTGCTTGTGTGCTGAAATCTGGATGAATTGTTCCTTAAAGGAAGAGTTCGACATTTTCGGAAATAAGCATTTTTGCTCTGATGCCGAGAGTTAAGCTAACCCTAACCACTTTGTGTTTGTCCATTAAATATAACTTAGCTTAGCTTAGCATAAAGACTGGAAACAGGGAAACAGCTTACCTGGTGCTGTCCGAAGTTAACAAAATCTGCCTACCAGCACCTCCAAAGCTGACTAATTAACATGTTATAACTCATTTGTTTAATCCATACAAAAAACAAAGTGTAACGTCCCTTCCTCTCTGCTGGTTGCCTAGCAACTCGTCCCAGTAAACTGTTGTTTTTGTTTTTACACTTGTCATAGTTACTGTACAGACAGATTGGTATCAATCTTGTCATCTAACCCTCAGCAAGAAATGAAATAAGCATAGTTCCCAAAATGTCGAACTAGTCCTTTAATCATCATATTCATACTGTAGGTTTGGTAGAGTAATCAGGTAACAATCAGTGACTATAAGCACCTGTGATCGTCTGTCATGTCGAAGCACATTTAAAATACACAAACATAACAGGATGTGTATTTTGTGACAAAGAAAAATAAAATATAAGTAAAATAGATTTTTGTGATTTGAAGCAGGCAGTTTGGCGTTTAATGCAGCCTCCTCAGTGCCACATTTACTACGTTGAGCTACTGCACAGCGTGACTCCCTGAAATGAGGAAGATCTCATGAACTTAATGCTGCGTGAACAGACTGTCCGCAATGACTCGGCAGAACTAAATTCATTTGCCATGAGCAATCTCTTCACTCTTGTCTCTCCCTGTCTATGACAGTTCTCTATGTGCCTCTCTTTCTCCCTTCGTGTCGGACCCCATTCATAAATACTGTGTTTGACTTTTTCCACAGATAATCATGCAGTCCTTTCTTAAAATATGATTAAACAGAAACAACATGCTTTCTCCGTTTCTGTCTGTTGATGCAAAAAGAAAGCTTTTGACATACAAAGGGACATTTGTGAAAGTCTTGCACATTTTAAAGTAATTACAAATGTTTCATTGATTGGGTATTCTGTCTCTTTTTTACTTAAGTATATTAGCAGGTTTTGCAAGTCCAGTGTTTCCTGGATGTTGACTACATTTGGATCTATAATTTGATGCACATGCACTTAACTCTAATGGCAAATACCACCAATAAAAGGGAAGAATGCTTGGACATAGGTCACCAACAGCCAAGAGTGCAGTCAGATCACACTTATACACGCACACACACACACACACACACACACACACACACACACTGTCCTGATAAATTTGGATACACCACACATACACACACCCGCATACACACACTCAGTCAGTCTCTATGGTTGATATAAATACATGCATAAACACACACACACACACACACACACACACATCATTCTTCATGGCGGATGTAAAATTAGCCATAGCGTTCAGCCTGGTGTCCTTGGGCTTGTTCTCTTTCCCCTCCCCCTCGCTCTTGCTGTCCCTTCCTCTTTTACTTTCTATCATTTTCTTCTCTTTATCATTCTGTCCGTCATGCCACATTCTCTTTTTTTATGTCTTTCTTTCTCTTTTGGCTCTCTGTTCCTCCTACCTTCCTCATTCTCACCCACTCTCTTGTTCCTTATCTCCCTCCATTTTGTTCAGGGACATTGACCGAGAAGTTATGTTGGCACGTGTGTGTGTGTGTGTGTGTGTGCATGCAAGCATTTCTCCTCAGTGTTGTTTTTGCCCGAACTGCTGCCCCATTAGAGACATTATCCATTACAGACTGTCACAATGACTGCATACTGAATTTAATTTATGTAAATGTCACAATCATCTTAATTATGAGACATTATTTGATTAAACACAAATGCACAATTAGAATTTTTTTAGAATTTCAGGTCATGAAAAGTAAACAGACCTCTGGAGAAATAAGGACTGGAACAAATCATAGGAGGCGTGCAACTTTGAGAGTTTATCTGCGTTCAATCGTATTACAGTGTTATATTTCATGGTAAATGTTACATAGAGATTCCTCATGAAAAGGTCAACATGCAGATAAGGCAGAGTGTACATGACATTCTGACTGTGTGTGTGTGTGTGGACATTTGCCTTCGTCTGGCAATCACATGAGTCCATATTATGGTCTAGATTATGATTACTCTGAGGCGGCATGTGACTCTGTGCTGAGGGTTGTAGTGTGATAAGACACACTGCATAGTATTAGTAGGCAAGTGAAGTTTACAGAGATGAGATTTATTTTTTTTAAATCACTGTGGGGCAGGGAAGATAGCTGTACATCCTTGTGTTTTGAATTTTTGCCCAGCTTGTTCTCTTTATACGCAGCTAATGAGGTTTGACGCACACGCACTCAGCTGACTTTCCTATTCTACACACACAGCTTTATATAAGTCGTGAAATGTTGCAAACACAGTGTGTAATTACATGATAATGTCAGCTTCATGTTGTAGTATTCTAGTATTCGCTGTCTACGAATGGAAGTGTGCTGATTTAATGGTTAGAATTTAATATGTAAATCACTACTCAATGTTAAGGCACATTATGTTTTTGCCTAGAAATGGATTCATGTGCAGGAGCATAGACAGGCAGACCTTCACACACACACACACGCACACGTAATGTATACTTATGATGGCTGAAAGTGTGTATTCATAAAATTTCCCAGGTGACAGTGAGTACAGATAAGCCACTTGTTTTCATATTGAAATCTGGGACTCTGGTGCAGAGTTGACATGAGGCATCGAGGAATGTATTTTTCCCAGGGTTTGTCTTGTGTGTATAAGCAGCCCCCTTTGATCCCCCTGAGCCTGTTAGTTTGGGGTTTTAGTTGCCCGTTGAATACTGGGAAAGTGGGATGGTTCGACCAGACATTCACTGGTCTGTTGAGTGCTGCAAATTTTTGTTATCTTAGATTTAATGTTCACACAGAAATGTTTGTTTAAAGAGACTCAATAGACTTGTGTAGAAGCTGAGGGATGTTTTTAATCATAGGTGCAGGTGGGAAATTAGTAGAAGTGAATCCTGCAGTGAAACGTTCTGACACCCTGAAATGGTAATAAAGATCCAGTGAACTTGACTCAACTGAACTGTCCTCCCTCCCTCCATCAGACCATTCTGGTTCAGATCTGGTACCCCATCACTGTGGCGACCAACTCCAGAGAGCAGAAGAAGATCCTCGCCAAGTACCTCCTGGAGACTTCTGGGAACTTGGAGGGACTAGCATATAAACTACATGACTTTGGCTACAGGGGCGTCTCCTCACAAGAGGTACTGTGTACTTCAGTATACTACTATACTGTACAATATATAATACAGCAGATTTTGTGGAGTTGTATGCTGACTCATAAAGTTGTGGAAACCTGAAGATATTTTTAAGCAAACTGGAAATTGGAAATTGTAGTTTGACAAAACAATCCCAACTCAAGGTCCACTTACTAGCTTTTTCCTGAGCTTTCAACAGTATCAAACGGTCTTCATCAGCAGATAAAGTTTGCTCAGTTGTCATGGAGATGGATCTGTTGACCTAAGAGCTCAGTACCTTTTCAGATTTCATTCATAGCACTTTTAGGACTTAGGAAATAGTAGTTTGACAACATAATCCCAACTCAAGGTCCACTTACTAGCTTTCCATTGGAGCTTTCAACCGTATCACACGGTGTGTTCTGAATGAAAGCTCTGGAAAAGGCTAGCGAGTGGATTGTAAGTTTGGGTTGTTTTGAATGTTTGAAACAAATCATGGTCAGTCTACTTTATCAGGCTTAAAAATAAGGTGTAAAATGTATTTTTTTTAAAAAGCAGAAATAAAAAGGTGAATTACAACAAAATTTACAATATTTACAAGATTTACTAGATTTACTTCATAATGGGATGTGTTCGCCTTTTATCTCCCATAACGCATCTCCCTCCTATTTGTAGACTGCGGGCATTGGGGCCTCCGCCCATCTGGTCAACTTCAAGGGCACAGACACGGTCGCCGGCATCGGAGTCATTAAGAAGTACTACGGCACCAAGGACCCTGTGCCAGGCTTCTCAGTGCCTGCTGCAGAGCACAGGTACACACTTTTCTCAACAGTTTATCTTTATTTTTTTTTGTGTTGTTCATTGAATCTCTGTCCCTGCTTAGAGACAGGATATCTCTCTGTGTACCCTACAGTTCTTAGCTATAGAGTGTTTCCTGGCTTTTCCAGAGGGTTTAGTGGCACCATTTCCATTGTGATGTAGGGCAGTAGTTCACCACCCACTTTAATAATTAAACCAGTAGTATAAGACCTCCAAGTTATGATGGGTGTCTGCTAACACTTTTAGGGGATGTACAAGATTCACAGAAACCTTAAAGCATAACATTTGGCCCCTAGAGGCTGCTAAATTCCTGTGCACATTGTTAATTATCAGCATAAGCCACATATTCACATTTTCCCAGAAGGTACAGGGGCACAGTAGGCACATCGCGGCTCTATACATCTCCAGTGCTGCCTCTGGGGAGATAGTCCACGTTTTGGCCAAGAGCCAAGTCTGGAAGCAAACTTTTTCACCCACAAGCCAAATTGATTTTTCAAAATAGAAAACTTGTTTCAAATAACAGTTGGTTATCTGCCAAAGCTGCTGATGGAGGGATTTATCAGCCGGAGTGAAGATGTACTCATCGTTTGGCAGAGGTTGGTGTTAATTTGCTTCCCTGACTGGAGCTTGGTCACCCTCACACTAATTATCTGATTCATCTATGTCAGTTTGTGAATGGGGCTGCGATTGGCTGGATGTGAAGGTTTTGATTGGCTGCTGCCCTGACGCACATGTCCCACATGTCTCTGGTGTTGTTTTATGGCACTGATCCATTTATCCTGCTCACACACACACACACACACACACACACACACACACACACACACACAGACTCTTTCTGTTTCGCTCTCATGCACAGAGTCACTTCTTCCTTGCCACCAGGGCAGTTACTGCTGCTCTAGCGCACCCTTCTTCCCCGCACCATTGCATTGTGGGATAGTGGCAGTGGTTGTCATAGTAACCATTATGTAATGGCTCCCTCCTAAGATCTGGTTGGTTTCTACCTCAGAGGGAGGAGTCACAGGGACTTTTATGTAGAAGGAAAGGGATGGGTGGGTGTGTCACCTTCAGAGCTCGTTTACTGTACACTTTCAATGTAACAGAAAGGCCCTGTGAAGAAAAATGAAAGACTTTTACAAATAGGTGTAAAGAAACTTACATTAAAATAAAAATACCCCTTTCATAGACTAGTAATGGTCAGATCTGCACTGTAAACAATCAGAAGTACAATTTAGAACAAGTCTGCTGTTTGTTTTAAAATAGTATCGAACATACCATTTGTCTTAGTTTTTTAAAGTCTTGATAGAGTGCTTAAGTTTATTCTGAGAACACATTTTTTGATAGATAGTAGTTCCCAAGAAACCAGAAACTAAATCCAAGGTCCCTTCATGGTATTGGAGTGGTGGCAAGAATCTCAGATATCTCATATCCTCAGCACACAAAACTGAAACTGTCGTCAGGGCCAGATTTAACCGGGGAAAAGTGGGAAAATGATGTCCTTTTTTCTAGTTTGGGTGAACTTGTACGTATGGAGATTCCTGAAGACAGAAAGTGCTGATATTACTCAGGGGAGAGAAAACCACAGTACCCAGATCTGATCGGACAACAAATAGTTGTTTGAACTGAGCAAGATGATCATCATAAACAATGTTATGTTGAACACATATGTTATATAAACAGCATATTTGTAATCTACTGTGACAATCCAAACATTGGATTGGAGTACAGAAGTCCATATTATGCCTGCAGCCATAGGACCACTTTAAGAATAACAAACAGGTAACATATTTAGATGCCAAAAAGATTGAACTCCTTGCCAGCATATGGTACACCTAGAGTACTGTATGTGGGACTAATACAAAGCAGAGAGTAGTAGTTAAAAACAATGTGTCCTTGCCTTGCCTTTTAACAGAAATACATTGGGTATCCAAAAACATATTTTAACCTTAAGAAAATACAATTTGGCCCAGGTCTGGTTTCGTCCAAGACTAAAACCTGGAGTGCACTGCCCTCTTCTGGACGATCTGTGTGATTGTCATCTCATCAATGTCTTTGTGACTGTTCCTCTCTTTATTTTGCGTGAACATTTTTACCTTTTTAATGTGCTTCTCCTCCTGTTCAGTGTATCTTTTGCTCCCATTGTCTTTCCTCCAAAGAGAGAACTAATCTGAAGTTCTTGCTACTTGCAGTGTTTTTGCTTACTTGCCACTTTCCACCTCACTTTTCTTTACTTTGTTATTTGTTGTACTTCTGTTTTTTTGTGGAACCTCTCACTCATTTACTTCTCTATATTTTCAAGGAATGGTGGGATGTGGTCTCCTTCCATTTCTTAGTTTATTTGTTCATGTAAAGGCACAGCACTCAAACCACAACCACAAACGCTGTCCACAATGTTACAGTTTTGATCATCCACATGGGAAGAGAAATGATTGTAGGACATAAAATAATAACTTCTCTGCCGTTCTCTCCGCAGTACCATCACAGCGTGGGGGAAGGACCATGAAAAAGATGCCTTTGAGCACATCATCAAGCAGTTTCCCAGCGTGCCCGTATCCATAGTCAGCGACAGCTACGACATCTACAACGCCTGCGAAAAGATCTGGGGAGAAGACCTACGGGGGCTGATAGAGAAGCGCAGTGCGGACGCCCCGCTGGTTGTGCGACCAGACTCTGGAAACCCTCTCGATACGGTTTTGAAGGTGCAGTCACATGCGTAGCTTTCCTTTCAACTAGGATCTTAACTCAAGTCAGGACACTAACTTTCCCCTCTCTGTGCCACCTTCCTCTTTTACTTCCGTCAGGTTTTGGAGATCCTGGGTAAGAAGTTTATTCCAGTGGAGAACTCTAAAGGTTATAAGGTTCTCCCTCCTTACATCCGAGTCATACAAGGAGACGGAGTTGATATCAACACACTGCAAGAGGTACAGACACATGCTATTTATTGTTCTAGGAGACACAACACTACCATGACAATAGGTTGTATCTCTCCGCAGATGGTAAAAGGTTTAAAGCAGCTTGGAGTAAGAATACTCGCTGTCCCGTGAAAACCATGTATCTCCGAATCATCAGCTTTTCATGCATTAATAAATGTGTGCTTTCAGCTTTGTGACAATAAATGTTTTTAGATAATCCAGTGTGTTTTTAAGTGATTTATTCAGGAAACGAGAATTTTCTCAACCCACAAAGAAGCATAATAAAATAATAAAAACAAATTTTTTAAAAATCACCAAATTTGGAGATGCATGGTTTTCACTGGATAGTCAAGTTATCTACATCACCAGTTACATAATGTACAGTTACATAATGTATGCTAAACTATTGCAACATTTTTGATTGTGTGTGTTTTTCCACAGATAGTGGAGGGAATGAAGCAACACAAGTGGTCCATTGAGAACATTGCCTTCGGATCCGGAGGGGCTCTGCTGCAGAAACTGACCAGAGATCTGCTCAACTGCTCCTTCAAATGCAGCTATGTGGTCACTAATGGACTGGGGGTGAGTCCCGTCCTATTTGAATGTAGTGATTGTGTTTCAGTGAACCATTTTGTAACCGTGTGGTGTTTAAACACGATGTGATAATAATCAACAGTTGTGGTCATTACATGATGGGTAATGTAACTGTCTGTGTGGTGGGAAAAGGTGAATGTGTTCAAGGACCCAGTGGCGGACCCCAACAAGAGGTCAAAGAAAGGTCGCCTGTCTCTGCACCGGACACAGAGTGGAGACTTTGTCACCCTGGAGGAGGGCAAGGGCGACCTGGAGGAGTATGGCGTGGTGAGTTCAACGCCCCCAATAGCACACATACAATTTTTGTACACATAATTGCAAAGGATTTAATTTCACCAACACTGAACTGTCTCTTCTCTCACCTTTGCATTTTCTGTATCCCCCTTTTTGTTTCCCTTTTGCTCTGCCCCTCCTTCCCTCCCTTGCCACCTGTCCGTCTGTACTCCTGTTTCTTTTTGTCTACCAACTTGTTTTTCCTCTTCATCTCCAGGACCTGCTGCACACAGTCTTTCAGAACGGGAAGATTGTGAAGATGTACACATTTGACGAAGTCAGAGACAATGCTAAGCTCAAAGAGAGTGAGCTTGAAGAGCTGCTGCACTGAACGCAGCACTACTGAACCCCCACCCTCCACCCTAACCCCAAAACAACCTCCCCCCAACCCCATTAACCCTTCACCTTTTGGCCTCTGATGTCACCTCAGAAAATGGAGGTAGCGTGCATTGCTAATAACTCCCACTCCCAAAGCCTGAGAACCCCCCCAACCCCGAAACAAAAGCGACAGGTATGACAGACGTGTAGACAGAGAGAAGTTGAAATTATAATGATAAACCATGAGTTCACTTCAGTGTGCTGCTGCCCCGAAATTGAACTTCGGCATGTTGCACTGATAGGCTAGCAGGAACATTGCAACATAGGAATGTGATAGGCAGTGTGTTAGCAGACGTCCCCATGCCGACACAAAAGCGAATCAGATGATTGGAGGATTTTTTTGAATGAGCTCCTGGCAGCCGCATGCGGAGTGAACCCACGGTGAGTCAAAATGAGAAAGATCATGACAGAAACAGAGAAATAAGAAGCCACACCCACACCAATGACCGTGCCCCCGTGTATTGTGTACAGATCTGTTTAGAAAAAAATATGTGTCTGAATCTACTTAGCTTTGTCTTTTATGTGAAGGGAGAAAATGATGATTACGGTATATAACGGTGCACCAATAACATTGGCCGACACCTAGACTGTAATTATGGGTGATGAAGGAATTCATTTCTCCCAGTTTTCTTGCTTTTAATCAGTAGTTGTGGCCCAAATTATAATGTATATCAAGTGCTACCTGAATATTTTGTACTTGTACTAAAATGTTATAGGTGCATCTCTGATGGTATAAAAATGATCATCTACTTGCCATTATGTTGCCCACAGAGCATTCACATAATGAAGGGCCAATTTTACTGTTTTTTGAATGTCAGGTAGGTTTGTTTACACACGTGTAAACATTGGATTATATTGCGCCAGTATTTGTGAAAATAAAAAATGAGCAAATTATGAAAAGGTGATTTTCCATCAATAATTTCAGCGATACCCCAAAAATCTTTACAGACCTAAGCTGACAAGATTAGATTCGAGTCAAATGTTTTGGATTAGGTCTTCATGACGGTGAATGCTCTTGAAACCAGTCTTTGCTGTATAAGACCAAGAGTTGATGTAAAAAAACAAAAGAAAAATACATCACAGAAACTGTCTTCACTGGAATGAAGATGATCTAACTGTGTGTTTATGAAAGATTACATATGTGGCTCTGGGCTGAAATGTATGTTAAATGTTGGTTCTGATGTGTGTGGTGTGTGTGTGTGTGTGTGTGTTACATTTTCTTCCTTTAAAGGATTGTGTAGTATTCCTTTTATGCAAATGTACTTGTTGATCGGGGGAATAGAGAACACTCTTCCTTTTACTTTGCCGGCCTTTTATTCTGAAAGGAGACACAGCGTTGTGACAAACAGGTGGTGAACACAGTCGTGAGTGCGTTTTTCCATTGGGCAATGTGAAAGAGGGCAGAAAAGTAAGACTAGAAAAGTAAGATCAGAATTAACTTTCTAACAGCAATGTACCGGCCATGCTTTGGCACGTTGCTCTTGATATCACTGCCTTAACTTGTGAAACTTCAACAGTGGTGTTTCTGAGAATAGCATATACGTGCCCAGTGAGGTTTGCATTCATTGTCCAGATGTAATTGGGATCTTGCTGATAATGCCTTTTGGTGTTAATTATCTTCTCTTTCAGAGCATCTCAGTGGAGTCACTCCTGTTTGCAGGTGTGGTTAGTCACATTGCTGAGTTGGCCCTTTCAGAGTGAAGGGTTTTTGTTTCTGTTGCAGAGGTAGGAGCTGGTGACATCACAGGAAACAAATAGTTTGTTAAGACCAAAAGCAAAATATTTGGCATAATTTTCCCCCTTCTTCCTAAATTTCTCGCAAAGTACAGAACACTGCCAGTACATATATTTTTTTAACCATGTTAGGGATGGCAGTGTCGGTCGGTTGGTCCACTACTTTGGCCCAGACTGAAATATTTCAAATATCTCTGAAATAACAACTATTGGATGGATTGCTGTGGAATTGTAACTTTCGTGATCCCTTAACTTTTCATCTAGCACCATCATCAGGTCTGAATTTGAATATGAATATTTTGGTTTATGACCAACTAACTGCAACACTAATGACATTCCCATCACCTTCAACTGTATTGTGTGTTTTTAGTGCTAATTAGCCAATGTTAGCATGCTAACACGTTAAACGTGAAATATTATACCTGATAAACATCAGCATTAGCATCGACATTCTGAGCATGTTAGCATGCTGACATTAGCGTTAGCTCAAAGTACAGCTGCTGTCGACTGCCTTGTTAAAACTTTTAAAACTTCAGGTAATAGTTTATTCACCGTCTGCACACTCTTTTCAGACACTCAGCTGCTTCACAATCATAGCTTCACATATTCTCACCTGGGAGCTGCCCGCTGCTGCCGCAGCCCGCTAAGTGTTTGCCCTCTGAGCAGCTTCACTCGAGCTATTAGAGCTTTACTGACCTTATTCACTTTCCCCATGGACACGGACCCCGCTAGTGTTGTGTGATTTTTAGGAAAGACCTTGAAGAAACCTGTGATGTCACTTGACTCCCATCTCCCACTTCCGGCTCAGACCAACCTGCTCAAACACACACGGGCTGGTAAACAACACAGCTACTGTGGTCACATGCTGAAACAATGTCACACTATTTTCTTTATTTTCTTTCTGTTTTTGCACCTGTCACTACTGTCATCTGTCAAATCATTTGTTATTCAATTTTTCTGGAGTCACAACTCAGTTGACTTTTTCCAATTATGGGGTGCATTTTAGTAAAACTCTGATTTCACTATTTTGATACTGTCTCATTTCTTACCTCAGAGAAATATTGTTTTGTATGACAAAGGAGAGAAAAATGCCAGAACTATAGCAGTAAATATCCTTATTCACGAAAGATGCGGCCATACTGCCTTCTCACTTGTACATACAGCAACAAGTTTGACTGAAAGCAGAGAGGGCAGGTTAGGGAGACGACCATGCTAGATAATATTATTATTATTTTTGTCAGAACGAACGTTTTTGTACCAACAGAAGAATATCCAAAACTGTTTGAATTGGCAGTGTGACTGTCAGGCTTTTAGCTTGTGTGTGTGTGTGTGTGTGTGTGTGTGTGTGTGTGTGTGTGTGTGTGTGTAGTCCTGTGTGAATGCCTCGTGTAATGGATGACAACGTGTTTGTGAATACCTTTTTTTTTCTTTTTTTTATGTTGTTGTTGTTGTTTTATGTATGTATATGTTGGTTGTCCCAAATTCTCTCCCAACACAGCTGATATTTTAACTAATATAACTTGCTATATTGTCAACAATACATTGATTAAAGAGCCTGTCAGTTTGAAACGGTTGATTTATTTTGCCTACTTTTGATTTAAAGTATTATCTCACTTGTTTAGTGTTGACCTTTTCAGTTCAAATGTTTCAGTTAAACATCTTTCTGTGTCCAGTTTTTTGAAAACAGAAAATGGCAAAGTAAAACCCAAATGACATTTAGGTAACATTTTATTTTATTGGTCTGTAATTTTCTAATATTTTCCCAGGAAGTTTCCTGGAAAGAGTTCTGTAATTTGGTACTAATTATAGGACAAAGAGAAATATAATTTAAAGATCTGCTCCATTTACACCCAAGTAAATATGAATGTGTTATTCATTTATTATTGGAAACTTTATTTTTTACATGTGTTGAGTTGTATGTTTGTCCGTAGACACATTTCACCTTTTTGCATGTTCACATGACCTGCTTTGACGAAGAGACTCTCTAGATTAAGCTAGCAGTTGATTCAAATGAACATATTGGAAGTGTACTGATTTAACCCTGGTGCTATTTTCCCCATTATTAGTACCAAATTACATACTTCTTTACAGGAAAATTCTTGTAAATTATTCAGAAATTATGAATCTGCAGAATAAAGCGGCCCCAACATTTAGTATCTCATTCAGTTTTTAGTGATTACCTGCAAGAAATGCCTGAAAATATCTAGAAAGCAAAGAAAATGCAGGTTGTTGAAAACACTCAACTTTTCTTTCTATGTTGTATTGTAACCATATTTCTGTGTTACAGTTAAAGCTGCATTCAGACCACAGTTTAACCCAGATGATGTCACCAGGGTTATTTTCCAGACTTTGATAAACGCTACAGAATACATTATACAACCGTTTTATACAGCATTAGAGCAAGACCAATATTGACCGGGTGATATATCAACTGACGTTAGCTTACTGCAGATGTACAGTATCTGTATCAGTGTATATTTCGATCAAGTGCCCCTTTAATCTTCAAACTGATTTCATTTCAGTCCTACCTACGGAGAAATGTAGTGTAATTTTAAAACCGAGGTGCAGCGAAGAGTGTTTCAAGTTCAGATTATCTCCTGTTCGACATGTGGGTCTTGTGAAATGAGTCTTTACGAATTTGAACTCGGTCAGTTGCAACTGGTCTCTTAAGGTCTGAAGTCTTTTTCTTTGTTGAAAGACTTTGTAGGATGTGTGGTTTTGCTCGGAGAGTCATATGACCCAGTCAGCACCGAAGAGGCGTTTACACAATAAGTGCAAACTCAGCAAGAAGGAGGCAGCCTGTGTACTCTAGCGGATGGATCCAAGGAAAGCTCAGTAGGACTCTTCCGATGCCTTTAGGTACTCGGACTGTAACTTTAGTGTGGAAGGAAGTGTCCTGGTGTTTCTGTGCATGGTTTATATGTGGTAATTCATTGCCTATACTGTAGCTGCATGCATGCTGCATTTAGAAGTGTTACTTGATAGTATGAACGTATGATAGAACGTTTTTTTTTATCCAGCCCAGTAGAGGAAAAACACAACTTTCTTTTTCTTTTCTTTTTCATTTAGCATCCCCTTTCTGTAACTAAATACTCATGGCGCATTCTCAACCAAAGCAAAGCGTAATTTGGCACACTTTGCTTTATCCGCTACATCGCCTGCGTATTTTGCGCATCACCAAGTGGAGCGCTAGGAACTCGTCTTTCAACCTACACTGCAAAAAATACCCACCTCACTAATAGTTTTTCCATTGGAAAATTGTTGTGAAAAGTTCCTGAAACGCGTAAAACTGTATTTTCAGTAAGTTGAATGATCTCACCTCCGTGGCAGAAGTTTGATTCAGTTGCTTTGGCGCGAAGTTGGGTTGTAAAACTCCCTTTCGATAACTTGGGCTGGTCACTTTTTGCAGCGTTGGCAGTAAAACCACGTCATTCTGTCAAACAACTCCCCCTTTTTCCTCCCTGTTGGACCAACATCCACAGTTTAGGAACAACCGGATAAAAAAATTGGATCAGAAGCACAATCATGATGACCGGATTTCGGCTGAACTTGTCGCCGCTGAAGGAGCCTCTGGGCTTCGTCAAACTAGTGGAGTGGGTAAGTTAGATGCATATACTGCATGTCGGTGTAAGGGTGTGTGTGTGTGTGTGTGTGTGTGTGTGTGTGTGTGTGTGTGTGTGTGTCATACCCAGAGGACAGGGAGGTGCAGTCCTTTTCTTGCTCCTTGGATTTTTCCCTTTCCCGGCGATTTTCACCCTTGAGAAAAAGGCATCTGTTTCAGGGGGAATTTGTTAAAAATGCAGATGGCAAAGATATTTATAAAGCACACAAGCATGACCAGGACTTTTTCACACATTCATAGAAAGCATATATCAACTTTCTTCATATATTTCTTCCATCTGCAGCTTTGATGTTTTACATTTACAAGAATGAATAAAATGTATGCAGTAATTTAGTAAATAAAGCTTAAGATGTAGTCTTCATCACACTAGAATAAGCAAGCTGATACCAAGTAATATGCCCATTATGACAATAATTTAGGTTTTTCTTGCAAATATTTTGTCTGCTTACTATATTACTATAAATTCAGATTAAAAGTGTGGATAAACTGGCTTGACGAAGAAAACTTCAGTTTCAGCTCTGTTATGTGCTTTTGGATCATTTTCCAGGCTGCTTGGGCCTGCCCTTCAGACGACACAGTTATAGTTTAATTCATCTCTCACCAATAATTTACCTCTGAATAACTGTGGAGACGGTTGTAACATTTTGGCTACTCGCACACTCGAGCACACGGTTTGTATATCATGGGAGAACATGCGACCTGTAATCAGTTATGTTCTACATAACTGGGTCAGAGGAACCCCAGTGTGGGATTAATGCAGCTCAGCTACAGTTTCTCTCAGTTGTTCTATTTTCTCGTAATACACACACACTAACACACACATGTATAGCTATAGAGCGGCAGCAACACCCGGTCATCTGACTCACAAAAAGGCTGTGTGTGTGAGTGTTTCATTGTGTTGGCCTTACTTAACCCTTATTTAACCATACATATTTTGTTGTTCACAAGGGTCTGGATGATAAATTGTGGTCATATTCACTCCTTTAATGCTGGGATTGTCCTATGTGCTAATACATAGGACAATCCCAGATGTTTTCTATACAGTAGTGTGTAGAAAACGTCATTCATTTGAACAAACACTACGTTACTACCTTAATTATTACAGTATATCACTGTTAAAAAAGAACTGTTCTTAGAAAATGAATTATTTAATAATTGAACACGAGTTTTTATTATAGGAACCATCATTTGGTAGATTATTTAAAAAAAAAAAAAAAAAATTCCATTGCCTCACCATATCTGAAATGTAACAGCACTAATACAGATAAGGAAAATGTTAGAGCTGATTAGTCAAGTAATCGTTTAGTTGATCAACAAAAAAATGATCTGCAACTTTCTTTGGTAATGGAATAATCATTAAATGCCATTTTTCAAGCAAAGATACCAAACATTCCCTTGTTTCCGGTTCTTAGTTGTGAGAATTTGCTGATTTTCTGTGTTATGTGGTAGTAAATTGAATATCTTTGCGTTTTAGTTGGTTGAACAAGGCAAGGTATTCGAAGATGTCGCCCTTGTCTTTAGGAAACCCAAACAGACGTTTTTTCGAACGCTTTTTCTAATTGTGGTCTAGAACATAACCAAATCTCTGTCACTCAGAGACGTTTTTAACACAAAGCTGGTGCATGCATGCTCAGCAAACCTTCCATTAATAAATAACATAACTGTTATAATAATGCATGTAGAATACTGTATATCTTTCTCTGAGACAGCGGCAGTGAATGTGGGTTTGTGTTTGGCCCATGGATTCTGGACATAAATTTAACATAGCAGTTGAGTGGAAACAGCAGGTTGATGATATCATTTTTCAGTTCTGACAGATGGTTCATCACTACTGCTGTCCATGAAATTGGAGGGTGTCCAGCACCTGGAGTGCCTTGTCTAAAAATCCAACATCTAAATGAAAAAGTAGTTTACTTGGCACATGAGTGGTTTGGCCTAAACACTCCCTAGATCGTATCCTCCACACAGTAGTAAACAGGAAGGAGGGTTTGGAGTAACAAATGCTGTAAAAAAGGCTGCCCCATTCACTCAGCATGTTGAATAATTATGATAAAACTATTTCTCTCTTTTTGGACTTGTGCGGATGCCAGGTCTCTCTGCCAAAAGAAGGAGAGCCAGGTTTCTTGGGCTTCTGAAGGTAACCTATTGACAAAATGGACACATGCTCCACTGGCTTAGTGGTTTTTTGGGCAGATTAACTCATGACCTCTGTGTAAGAACTGAAGGGAACACTGCTGATTATTCTGTTTCTAACAAGATATTTCAGATCAGTGAGGATATTCATCTGTTTTTTTTACAGCTAGTCAGATTACAGGTCATTCCCACTAGAAGCAATCTTTCTCTTCCCTCTTTAGGTTTACTTTTCATTGTTTGCATCACATACATGAACCTGAAACTTAACTTCTATCTCATGTGAGGGGTTTCTGTGTGCAAATTGCTTATCCTGTCTCACAGCTTGGTTATGAGTGAAGACTGCCTGTAATTTATTTGACAAATCTCTGGAATGTTTGGGATGCCTGAATTAAAGGCATGGCAAGGTACTGCTTTGTGTCCAAGGTCTCTGGCAGTCGCCATGTTTGGAGAAAATGCCACCTGTAGCTTTAATTAGGACTGAACTGGAAACATGACAAAATACCCAACTGTCCGACAGTGTTTGTACAGTGTAGTATTTATGGTCTGTTTAAAAATGTGAACATTAACAAAAGAATTAAAATGTGTGTGTGTGTGTTTGGTCCACGCTGGCTGTTAGTTGTTTATGCTGAGGCTCCATGACCTCGGAGTGACAGAGTCAGTGGAACAAGAATGTGCGAGAAGTAGCTTACTGTGGTGTGTAGCCAGAAAAACAGGAAGTGGCAGCCAGTGACATCTGGAGAAACATCTGGAGAGAGGCCTCGAGGTGTGTGTGTGTGTGTGTGTGTGTGTGTGTGTGTGTGTGTGTGTGTGTGTGTGTGTGTGTAGATTTACTGTATGTATGTGTGTGTGTGGGTCTAGTGGTGCGAAGCTAAAGGCTAAAAGTTGAGGTGGCCTGTCGTAAGCATTTTTCAAGGGTGGGTGTATGTGTGATACGGTTGTGCTGATGCAACGGAATCTAAGAGGTCAGTTAAAAGTGTTTCTTTTTTAAATATTATATTTGGTATGTCCTGATTATAGATGAACAGACTATGGTGCATGTCATTACCTTGCAATGTGCAATGTGAATCAAAGGTCATTACCTTCATCACATGATGTGATCCACGTCATGTCCACTGCATGCAGTCTTCTACAACAGAATTTCCTTAAAAGTTAATATACAAAATCTATGTTTTATTTATTTCTACCTCATTTTGATGACTTTCTGTTGATGAATCTGATGTTTATGTGTTCTATAGAGTTTAAAGCTTTGAACCTTAAAGCTGCTGTAATTAATATTTGTATATTAACAGTGGATCAAATGGCTATGTGTAATGTTATAAAGGGTTCGTTTGTATTAATGAACCAACAGAATTATCATCCGACTCTGCAGTTCCCCTCAGATCTATAGAGTGATTTAGCGTCTTTCAGCTCATTGTTTTGCTTTTCAAGCTTTCAAACTTTACTGTTTTGGTTTACTCTCCCCGCACTCATTAGTGTTGTGGCAGCTGTTTTCAGTGAAAAAGCTCTAAAAACCAGCTGTACACTACCTGCCCAGCGCCAAAAAGCACACAGACAAAGTTAGCGACTAGCTGGTGAACATATAGTGTGTCTTAATTCGGATACTTCCATTAGTACACTTACATGCAGTACACTGTGTACTTACTTGTGTAGTGCGTTAGTTTTGACAGGGTAGTGTTGTCTCAAATCGAACACGGCTGTCGTGCACTTTACTGGAAATGACGATCGCAACATTTGACCACTTCTTCGTCTTCTACTTGTTTGTAATGGCGAATTGCAGCCGGGCGGAGCATTATCGCCAACATTTTACCACGATTGCCACATGCCAAAATATCTGCTGGCTCATTTGCTCACTTTACTTCAATTCAATTTTATTAAAAATGAACGTGCTTTTAGTTTTAGTCGTAACAATCGCAACTGCTGCCGCCATTTTCACACGTTGGTGGTCCCTCCCCTTCCGCTACGTAGCCAAGATGGCGACCATTGAGGATGAATATTGTGCAGCGTTCCACACACACCTTTCTGACCGTTGTGAGTACACCACACGGGTATTCATAGTGCACTGCATTTTGCCATACTTGTCAGTGTGAATGCACTTATGCACTCAAAATAGCAAGTGGAAGTATGCGAATTGAGACACAGCAATAGTGTAGCATTTAGCAGCTAGACACTGATATGTCCCTCAATAGTTGGTGGAGAGAAAAACAGAGCTAAAAGGTGTCTGCTACATTTGCAAATAAGTTATTGTTTGCTAGCATGTTCACCAAAACATCAATTAATGCAGCCATCAGGATTCTTGAATTTAAAGAATTGTAATTTATTAAATGTGTTTCCAATATTCCTTTACCACAAGACATGCAGTAGCTGAGC
Organism: Maccullochella peelii; assembly: GCA_002120245.1. Taxonomy (NCBI): domain Eukaryota; kingdom Metazoa; phylum Chordata; class Actinopteri; order Centrarchiformes; family Percichthyidae; genus Maccullochella; species Maccullochella peelii. The sequence continues at coordinate 313,578 of LKNJ01000122.1, read as the reverse complement.
TAACGGCCTGTTTGCATTTTCCTAGCCCACATGATTGAAAAGTGGCTGCTCTGTGAAGCAAGACAGTTGTTCTGTGGTTTCGCTCTATTCAGTGATATTAATGTACTGTAGCACAGCTGTCTGTTGTACTGGAAGGCTCAGTCAGGATGTGTGATGACGGGCAGAGACAGGAAGCTATGCATGTCAAAAATGTGTGAAGAAACTGTTAAGAGAGAGACGAACAAAATCTTCCTCTGCAGTATAATGTGATGTATAGTGCATTATCGTCATGCCAGATCATCATTACCCATGAAGTATGAGTAAAGTGATATCAGTGGGAGTCTGATTGAGCTCAATACCCACGAATTGTATGATCATTGTTTCGCCTGCTGTGTGCGGCTTGAGGGTTAAGCTTAGTAGCAGCCACCCTGACTAAAAGAATTTAGTATGTGTTGGTTTTAAGGATGGTATTAGTGTCACATGGCCTACACGCTGAGTCAGATGCTTTCTGCCTCTGCAAGAAAGAATTGAGCTGAATAGCAGCATTAGTGCAGCCATGTAAGCCACATTTTATTGTATTTTATTGCAGTTTTGTGTGAGGAAGGTCTACCAAATCATCCCCTCAAATCAAACATGTTAGAAAATCTTTCTTGCTGTTTGATCCATTTGGTGTTGCTGGATGACTGCAGCAGCAAATTGTAACATGATACAGAAAAAGAATATAGGAAATGGCACAAATAAAGATTTTTGTTGTAAAGGCCATTTTCTTTTATCTAAACACAATGAGAACTGTGATTTAGATAGGGTATTTCCATTAGAAAAAAACTCATGTAAGAAGCAAAGGACTGGAGAAATCTTGTAAAAATTGTTGAATAGTGAGTTTTATTTTCAGCTGTTTGTAAGAGTAAAATGCTGTCCATCTGTTGGTCCCTCTGGCTCTTTACTGCTGACTTTATTTTTTAGGCTGCCAGCTTTCTTCTGGGTGTGAAGTTCTGGTGACATTACACTGTGCTTTCAAACGGTTTTGTGCAAGAGTACATGTATGTAGGGAGGATAACAGTAAAACTAAATCATGACTGGTTATGGTTTTCATTTACCAATAAATGTCATACCGTTAAAGTGTTTTAGATTGTAGGCTTATTAGAATGAATATACTGAATATCATCCCCTCTTCTTTAACAAATCTCCAGTATCTTACAGTAAGTTTCTTGGATTTGATATTGATTCCCTGAAGCTGAACAGGGTTTTTCTCACATCAGTCTCAACCATTTCCCTAATCTCTCGCTCCCTCTTGTCTGTCCAAACAGCTCACGGCCATATTTGCTTTTGGAAGCTGTGGCGGATTCTCAGGGAGCAACATCATATCTCTCTTCTGTGGCGATGGCAGCAATCAAACTCTCAACGCCAACTTTCACTACCCATTTAGGTGAGAATCTCAGCAGAGTATTTTTAGTGTCACTTATCATCACTTAACTGGGCAAATAGAAAACACACTTTTGCGAACAGTAAATGATGATTTGAACCTTCTGTCTTGTTTTGCGGACAGGTTAAGCCAGGTCCCGTTAGTCGAGGGAAACACCACTATTTGCAACCACTCTGTCCCGACGACACACATGGTGGGAGACTCGGCCTCCTCAGCGGAGTTCTTTGTGGGCATCGCCATCATCTGCTTTCTGTACAGCATGGTGGCTCTGTTGGTGTATTTAGGCTACATGCACGTCTACAAGGACTCTGACTTTGGACCCATTTTTGTGAGTATTGATCTTGCTGCTCTCAGCTTTCCTAATAGGCCTCCATTGGACAAACTTAAATCAAGCTGTGAAAAGGATGAAATTTCACACTAGGATTTGTGTGTCACTGAAAATGAGAGACTTGCAGCGTCTGCCCATGAAGCTGATGTGTCCCCCCTCGTTTCCAGGACTTTGTGGTCACTGCGATCCTGGTCTTCCTGTGGCTGGTGTGTTCGTCCGCCTGGGCGAAGGGCCTGCAGAATGTGAAGGATGCCACAGACACTGAAGGCATCAGCGCCACGCTGGCACTCTGCAAGGGGAGCAACGTCACCTGTGAGGTCACAGAGTTCGCCAACATGCGGACCCTTAACATCTCTGTGGTGAGAAGAAATACAGAGCAGCTTTACAAACAAGACAATTTTAGTTATATTTGCACCAATCTCAGTCTTTATTCACTTGACAAAACTGATAAATGATAAATTTAACTATTTGTTTCTAGTGTCAACGCTCCTCAAGCTCTTAGTTTACTCTGACCTGTAAAATCCAAATCTTTGGCCAGTAGAGAGGCTATTTTTCAATGAAAAATACAAAAATCAGAGTCATTGATTCTGGCAGTGTCCCATCCCCCCAGTTTATGTAATACTTTGCTAGAAGAAACATTAAGCAGCCTGACTCGCAGTCATGAGACACTGAGCAATAATGCTTTCATTTTCCTCAGACACTGTTGCTGTGGTCTGCTCAATATTTTCTGTGTCACAAGTCCAAAGCTAATTTGTTGGAATGAAGAAAAATGTGACCACAGTGTAACACCCTCAAACTGTCCTACAATGTGTGGGTTTGTGATTGATATAAAACCCAGCAAATATACATACATTATAAGAAAGTCCTCCTTCATTACAAGTGTTTTCTAGTGTTATTAATCTGTAGGGTTTTTTTCTGTCTGCACTCTTCCAGGTGTTTGGCTACCTCAACATGTTTGTGTGGGCGGGCAACGCTTGGTTTGTGTACAAGGAGACCCGTTGGCACTCCCAGAAATTCTCCTCTCAACCCGGACCGGGAAGGCAGCAGGTCCCTGCACCCATCTAACATACAGCCCCATACAAATGCTCACAGACACAGATATCAACATGTACACACCACACATAGATCACACACAAGCAGCCAAAATTTGAACACATGCACATACACTCACTGTACGACCACATGTGCATGAAGACATCATTACGCATACACACACACACACAAAAAATGCTCAGTGAAGATAATGAAGACAGACAAAATGAAGGATAAACTGATAGACGGTCAGTTTAAGAACTGATGGATTTGGATTTGTATTGGATTTTGATTTTATCAATACAGTAGCAGCTGTGTAGGTAGTACACAGAGCTGAATTCCTCGCACATTCATGGCATACTTGAACTGAGAACAGTTCTAAAACCAATGTAAATTTCCCAAAAGATTTCCTCTGAAGGCCTAAGCAACCCTGCAGCGGTAGGAAGCAGGGGGAGGAGAAAGTGTTATAACTAATGTTTCATGTGTAGATTAGCCTTTGTTATTTTTATTTTTTACCTGTTTCATATACTATAGCAACACCAATGCAACTAGTATGTCAAATCCTTTTAAATGTGCCTTCCTAGATGGTTCCTTATGCTTTAGTAAGCACATACGTGCACAGACAATGACCAAATGTGTATTTAAGCTTGAGCTTTATTAGCAGCATTATGGGTTGTGAGGTTTCCTTGCTTCTCTGGTCCAGTGTTAGGATACTGGCTGAATTTATTATGTTTAATTATATACTGATGAATGTAAGGTACTTTTAATCTCATCAGTTTGACATAAAAGCAACCACAAGGGGCAAGATTGAATTTGTTAACATCTGCAGCAATAAGGATAATGGGATCGAGGTTGTCAGGGTAACGGAGAGGGTAAGACGGTATGAAGCATAATACTCTATACCATATTACCAAGTTTCATAGTTACTTTACATTCATTGTAACTTATTGACATACAGTATATTGCATACATTTAATTTTGGCCTTGAAATTGAGCCATGCATTTTCATCTGTGTTAAATGTGTTGACTCTTTTAGTATTTTGTGTATTTTTAGATTCAAAGCACCTTGTGTATCTAAAGAAGTGACTCGACATTCATTCTTTCATTCGTTGGCTCTCCCACCTTTAGCCCATTTGCCCTCTAGTGGTGGCTAGCAGATGTTGCAATAACGAGACAAAACTAAACTAGGACGGTTAATTTACAAAACTAGATGTCCTCTTATCATGAAGTACACTGATGAGGTGACTCCATATAAAAGTATTTATCCTGCACCAGGAGATGGGTTAGATAAACCTTACGATGCTTCTGACACGGACTGTGTAAAATGTCCTCCAGCCCAAATATCAGCATATGATGTTCTTATCACTCATATGGTGCTTAATATGCTTTTACGATGTCCTTTAAAGCACTGTGAGAGTGTAAATCTATAAAGAATACTTGATTGAGAGTTGGGAACTTAATTAGCGTCCGAAGGCTTTGATTTGATATATTCAGTCTCTACTAAGGTACCAGCGGAAGATTAAATCCTTTCTTGATTGTGTCATTCCTTTTTTAAAAACCTGTTGTTGTTATCATTTTGAATGTAGTAGTGACTTCCTCTTAACTTCTTCATTTTAATTTTCTTTCATCACTTTCTTTGCATCACTGTTAAACAGAAACAACTCTGCCAAAGCACTATGTTGTTCTTCCCTGTTTAAGCTAATTTCATATCTCCATGTGATGTTAAATCAGATATTTTGGTGTTGTTCAAACCAATTCGTCTTGTTTTTTGATTGTCTAGTTTTTTAAAATCCTCTTTGAGACACCAAACAGTGAGCTGGTGTTGCGTTTTATAAACTGTGTCACTTTTTTTGCCTTATTTTTCATTTTCAGTTTACGTAGATGAGTTTTTGAAGGAATTTCTGATTTTCATTTTTTGTCTGTTGCCTTTTGATATAGTAAAAATGTAAGTGGGATGATGTAAATTCATTTAACTTTTCCGAAGGACAAAAGTGTTTGGTGTACTGGTTATGCCTCTGCACTCTTGTAATCATCATCCAACTAGCTATAGCCTTGTCAATGATTCCTATGCATTTAACCTGCCAAACTATCTTATTCAAGAGAGACATACATTCACTCTGTGACATGCACAATTTCAATGTACCTTTGTTTTTTCCAATAAAAATGAATGATTTTTTCATGAATCTCTTTAGTGAATGTCCTGTTCATCTGCAAATGTGTGTGTGGTTGTACGTATGCAGTGCTAATACAGTACATGCACTTGGCTGTGACTGTGCCTGTGAGTGTGTTTGTCACTTTTCTGTCATGCCCCCACATGGAAATAACATTGGATTCAACAGCTCAGGTGAGATAAAAAAAAAACAAAAAACCTTATGGATATAAAGAGTTAAATAAAAGAGTGAAAGAGTGAAAGCTTTTGAAGCGTTTGTGACCCAAAACTATTATTATGACCGTTGAAGAGACAGAAAAACAGTACTTTGTGTGTCCTGGTTTGTCCTGTGACCTTCTGATTTGTCCTGTGACCTCAGTGATCACTGTGTCGGGGAAACAAACACAATGTTGTGGTTGAGTCATCCTTTGTGAGTTTGAGTGTGAGTGAGAGAGAAAGAGAAAGAGGAGGGTGGGCAGAAAAAGAACAGAGAAGTGTGCTGGCGTATGTGTGAGAGAAAAACAGGAAGGATTGCAACCACAGATTATCACATGAAGTGTGTATGGACTCTGTGTGTGTGTGTGTGTGTGTGTGAATTTGACCTGATTTGACACATCATTATAAACTAATCAAAGTCATTTCCTTGCCCTCGTTTAAGGCTGTCATTTCCTCTGTATCTCCACCCGTCTCTGGTTTTCTCCCTCTCCCTCTGATTCAGCTAAAAAAGATGACTTCCCGCCGCGTCATGTGATCACATTTAATTGACCAAAGCATGTCATGACTTGACTTGTGGTCATTATCTGCATCCAGGAACATCTATGTGAACATTTCCAAAATAAATCTTCAGACGTAACTTTTCAGCTTTGCTTTTAGCTAAGGTTTCTTTGTAGCGCAATATTTTAGAAGCTGAGATTAAGATGTAGGCATCATGCAGCTGTACCATAGAACTGCTGTGTTAAAACTGTTGGATAAAAATTGGATTTAAGCAACCAGTTTGTTCTGTATGATCATAATGGGAGAAATATTTGTGATCTACTTGACATTTGGTTTCTGGGAAAGGAGACTATCCATGCGTCACCTCCATCTAGCCTGACTCACTTGAAGTGCAGGTTCTGTTTTCGGCCACAAGAGGTCAATGCAGTGCCATGAGCTTGACCTACTGAGCCACTTTGAGAAGCTGGGGCAATGTGTTGCAATGACCAGATAATTCAGACATATTTAATCAATGATGTCCTCTATTCAGTTCTTACAAATGCATGACGAAGATGAAACTTCCTCTTTCACCGGGCTCTACCTCACCCATGTTAAAGAGAAATTATGATTGCAATATAGGCCCCAATTAAAATCAAACTATGGATTTTGCTGGGGAACGTTTGTGCCTCTCTGAAAGACCCTTGGTTGTACCCAGGGCCCCACTTTTGTAGTTTCTAGTCATGTTACGTAGGTTTTTTGGTTGCAGTTTAAGCTCTGACCTAACCTGCACCAGGCTGCCAAAACATTCAGACCTTTTTAGGCCCTCAGTGAAGCCAAATAATCAAAATAAATGTTTTTGCAATGCACGAAATTTAAAAAGCCATAGTAATGCTGCAGCTGTAACCGTACAATATAATCTGGGCTACAAACGCCATAATGTTAGATAGAAAAGAGGTTTTAGTGTTATGACCTCCTCTTTCCAAAATCCATTAAACCCATTACTTTGCAACTTCCTGGCAAGCCCTCATAGTACTCTAATTTCTTTTAATGAAGCAGAGAGAAGATTTTAATCTAGCATTGGTACATTTGTAGGTTCAAACAAGGGCCTAACATTTCCAGACTCAACCTAGACAATAAAGGAGCACAGCGGTGTGGAGTTCATCCACATGTTCATTCCCGCCTGGTCTAATATTATACACTTATTTTGATATTTACAAAATGTCAAATTGCCACAATTTTTCAGTATAGTGTAGATAACATAAATCACTTTTATTTAAAGTAGGTTTGCCTTGTATACTGTGTCTTTAGTACAAAGGGTAGATCAAGTAACACTATCAATACAGAGATTGTTACATTCAGTAGATAATGAAGGTAAGGTTTTAACATTTACTTCACAAATGTATCTAAAACTGTTCTCATTCGGCAATATTGACTAGATAGGGTTAGGTTATTATCACTACAAAATTGTTTTAAATGTCTGGCAAAGAATTGTTGAATGAAAAATCTGCATTCACACACAAGTTGTGTTATGATCCTCAATGATTCCCCCCAATGCCAATGCTATTTTTCATTTCTAATGTTTTCTAATGCAACATAATGTGACCGTGTAACTGTCCCACAGTGAGAAACCTCTGCAATGTTAATAGGTTTTGGGCTGTACATACATGCTGAACTTTTGAACTTGTGAATAGCTCTCCCTGTTTGTCGCTCAAGCTATCAAACCTCCGACATATGCCGAACCAAGCCGAAACTCGCCGACAATGACGTCAGCATATCTCGTTCTTTCGTTTTTCGCCTGCTGCGTGCGAAGGAGAGAGAGGAAAAAACGGCTCTCAGCAAAGCAACAAGAAGGAAGAGCAATGGCGACACTGGATCGCCAAATACCAAGTCTGGATACCTTCCTTTGCGAGCCTTGGTCTTCCTTCGTCAGTGCGGCTAAATTACGTTTTGTTGACAGTAAGTTCGCACGTCGGTAGCCTTGTTGTTTTTGCGGACAAAGTGTCGGGAAGTGCGTGGTCCAACTGTCTGTGATTGAGTTGAGTAAGCCCCTCCACCATGCAGGGTCTGTCAAAGCGCAGCAAAGTAACTGTCAAAAATACTACTACGAAATGCAATATTAATAGCTTGCTTTAACAGCCGTGCACGGGCGAGTGAGCAAAGCTAACCATTACATTTCGGAGTCTGTACCTTGGCGCGTGCAGTAATGATTTCCTGTCCAGCTGTAAGTTTGTTAGCTTTGACAGCTTCACTTGCTTTAGGTAGCCAGCTCAGGCGCTAGCAAGCTAATGCTAACCCGATAGCCAGCCTCGGACCAGCATGGCTCCACGCATGGCCCCAAAGTTTGTTTTGAATGCCCCTGCGAGTTTGTAAGTGGCTCTTGTGTTTATTCAGACGCAATCTCGTCCTTGGATAACAGCGACAAAGATCTTTATTGCCTCGGTGAAGCCGTGAAGCTCAGCAACGAAGGTAAGGAAGTTACACTGACCCATAAGCTGTCACGCACACGATGCTGGTTTGTTATGGTTTTGTTATACATGCGCTGAAGCATTAAGGATGCCAGGATACTTATATTTTTGACCTCTTCTTACATAAATCTCCATTACTGGGCTACGTAGCCTACATACTTTTGAAATATAAAGTTGAGATATGTGCTTTGAAGGGGAAAAAGTGTGTGCGTATTAGAAATCAGTAAGTAAGTAAAAAAAAAACGTAAGTAAGTATCTTGTATTTAGCTCTGTAACTAATGCTTATATTTCTCCATTAATTGATTAATCTTTTGCCCATAAAATGTCAGAAAATTGTGAAAAATGGCCATGATAATTTCCCAGAGCCCAAAGTGATGCATTTAGATTGCTCATTTAGCCGACCAACTGCCCCAAAGCAAAATATATTCAGCTTTAGCTAAGCTATTGTGCTGTTGGAAAATAAATAAAGCTGGAGGGCAGGGATCTCAAATGTGTTATTCAGTATTATCTGTGGTCTAAGACAAACTGCAGTTGCATAATGGCTGGATATGTTACCTATTTGATAGGCCTAGATTATGAGCAGCAGCCAACAAGGAAGTGCTTTTACTGTGGTGTGTTTTGGTGTATTTATATGTATGGCCTAATAGTGTTTGTTTGATCATTTCAGCCAGAGACTGATAAAACTGAAGTGTCCTAATGGGCTCAGTTTGTGTATTGCTGAAAGTCTGTCTTATTTATTGTGTTGCATTTTGGGCTTTTGTGCAAGAATATAGTTATATATCATGTGTAAGTGGATGTGGAGGGGGTTGTGGGGTGCCCCTGAGCAGTGAGTGGGTACCTCTGCCCCCCGCCACCCCAAAACCCCCAGGGACAGAGCCAGAGGAGTTCCTCCACACCTCATCGCCACATATAAATACCCAAGGGAGAACGCGCTGCCTGCACACTAACACACTTGAGTCATCCCTGAATGTTGGGAGCGTGCTGCAGCCCTCGTACGAACACACAGGCACAGCGGGGGAAACTCTTCTCACTGGTCAAATACCAACACCCCCCCACACACGCACACACACACACACACACACACACTCACCGACATGCCTAATCTTCCTCTCTCAGAGCCAAACTGGAGCAGTGTTTCCAGAATTGCTGATCTGTTGGCAACACGACACTAAAAGGCCTGCTGAGGGTGATACGCGCACACACAGAGACACCCACAAGCCTCACAAACACGCAGGGAGACACGTCTTAAATGCTTTATTTGTACATATTTATCTAGCAGAAAGTAGTGATTCATCATCGTAGATTTATATATTTAATGTTTACTCACTTTGACACTTCAGTGCACACACACATACTTGTAGATGGTGAGGCCAGGTTGGCAGAAATTGGTGTGTGTGGTGCAGGACAAGATTGGTATCTGTGTATCTTTCTCATTCTTGACTCTCTCACACACACACACACACACACACACACACACACACACACACACACAGTGGAGATGATGACAACCAACAGCAACTTAGTTGGGCTAGACTGTCAGCCACTGTCATCATCGCACTCGAAATAGGCAGTGCTGTAATGCTGCTATTTGTACATTTACCACTGTCTTTAGTAGGGATGGGAATCATCAGGAACATCATGTTATTATAGCAATGCTTTAGGTGATAATTTAGTATATATTGGTATTCTCTGAGTTCATTCAATATTATGAAACACCGCTGATTAAAAGAACTTTAACTGTGAGGTACGGTCTGTCGCCTAAGATACTAGTATGATGAAGACATCTCTGCAAGCATGCTTTGAGCGTTGTCCCATACAACTGTGAAACTCTTTGAAACCTTTGAGGATTTAAAAAAGACTAGTCAAAATTTGTCATTTATTAAATGGGGTACTATTGTCTGCATTTAAACCTTTTGAGCTGAAATGATGCATACATTTCTTGTACTTCTTGCAAATGCTGCAAAGCAAGGTAGGTTCAAGATGCATGACACTTGCCTAATGAAAGATTGCCCGAGTGAAAAATGCATCAAAGCATAACCGTGTGAAGTCTGCCTCAAAAACCAAAAGAGCTGAAATGACTAGTCAAAAATGTATCTGCAACTGTTTTGATAAATAGTAATTTTTCAAGCAGAAATGCCAAACATTCACTATAGATCAAGCTTGTAAACTGTGAGGGTTTGCTGTTTTTCTTCATCTTATGTAAATGGACTAAACTTATATAGCTCACAGATTCGACATGTGGAGCCGGGGATCGAACTGCCAACCCCAGGATAAATGGGTGACCCACTCTACCTCCTGAGCCACAGACACCCATGTGACAGTAAACTGAATATCTTTGAATTTTGGACCTGGAATTGGCCAAAGAGAGCAAACTGAAGATGTCATTTTTAGGCTTTAAATTGTGATTTATTTATTTTTTCAATATTTTCTGACATTTTATAGACCAAACAATGAATCAGTTAATAGAGAAAATAATCTGCAGATTAATTGAAAATGAAAATAATCGTAAAATGTGGCCCTAAAAACCTTGCGTATTGTCAGAATATACCGTCTGAAATAAAGAGAAAGTGTGAGGAAAAAAGTAGCAAATTAATCAAACTTTGCTGCCTTCTGAATAGATATTGGAGTGGAGTGAGCTTGTCCTTGCATAGAAAAGTTAAGTGCACTAGATGTTAATGTATTTAGCCTGGACTTAGATTATAACTCTAAGTTAAACCATTGTTAGGTTTGTTTCATGTAATAGTTTCCCTGGCAGGAGTTCAGCCTGGCTTTTATACCTGATGATCAGATGATTCTGGCCTTGGACACAGTTTGAAATGTAATACAGTAATAATTTAAACTTCAAAATGATGAATTCTTCATCATAACAGCGCATTTGTTCAGTTTCAGTGTCTTATTAAGAAAAAAAGGAACCTAGATTTGTATCTGGGGCATTTTTGTAAAAATGGAGAGAATAGTTGAGCCCAGGGTCTGCAACATTAGCTGCCAGCCAACCGCTGCTAAGCTTGTATACTCTATCAGACATTTTGGTGCAGTACCAATAATTATGTGGTGTGCCTGTTGTTCAAAAAACAACTTAAGCTGTTGCTGTGGCCTGTGCCCTCAACTGGAACTGTTGTCACACAGTGATTACTCAAAAGTGGCTCAGATCCCTAAGATTTCCCCTAAGTTGGTCAATCGTACGTCTTCTACTCAGTGAAACTAACATGTTCCTCTTTCTTTGTCACACTTGCAATATTACTTTGGTATTAGTCAGCCAAACCTCAGTTTACAGAGTATGGCTGAGTAACTTGCTTTTCTCGTTTTTTTTCTCGTATTACTAGTCACTGCTTTCAAATCCTTTTTCTTACCAGTAAGGTCTTTTAAGTTGCCTTCCAGACCCCAATTCACCAATGGGAAGTTGATTTACTTACTCTAAATGTAATCAGTGGCCAATGATACATTGTTTTAGTAGTAAACATGCTTATTCACCAGTGACTGATGGTTTTGTTGTTCATTTTCTGCCCTGTCGTGTCTCTTGGCTTGAGAGACACACACAATTCAGGCTACAGAAACAGGCTAAGCACTTAGTTTGCATTTGACTTGGTAGATGCAGAGGAAATTGCATTGTTGCTTTTTTTTCCCCCAGTACTCCCACTAAAATCCTTTTCTGTTACTGTAAACAAAATTTTCCCATCATTTTTTTTTTTTTTTTTTGGCTTGGCTTTGCTGATAGATTATTAACAAGAAAATGTGCTCATTTCCTCAGAAAATGATCACAGGAAAGACACAAGCTGTGGTGATGCTGATCAACTTTTTGAACAGAAACCACTTGGCAAGTAAAGCTAACCTGCAGCAGTGTTTCCAGTCTCTCAGGTGAACTGCTCACATTACAAAGTTACAAACCCTTATCACTTGATAACCTGTTGGCTACAATGACAATGTATTTAAAAGTTGTTTTCCACGTGCAGCCACACCTTTCCATTTGTGTTTAAATTCTAGCTCGGATCCAGCCACATTCAGTTGAATCAAAAACAAACACTACAGTTTATTTGCTAGTGAGGGAAAGCAGTTTTTGGTCAGCAAACACGGGAATCAGAGAGTTTGAATTGTGGCTTAAATCCAGGAGCATGCTTAGAAATTACGGTTATGGAACACGAGTAAAAAATTATCTCCTCTTCTGTATTGACAAGGTGAACTTGGGCAAAGCATCTTACCGCTAACCGCTTCAGTGCAGCTGCTCGGCATCCAACTGTAGGCCTGAAATGAAAGCCTTTTTCTCAGCAGCTAATATCAGTTTATTTTACCACTTTGTTATCACTGTCTTGCCCTTAATTTGATTCAGTCTCACTGCTCTTCAGTATTTATTCAACAGCAATCTTCAGTCAATATTAACATAACTCAAAAGTAATTAAATATTCCTACCAGTGATGATGACAACCTCAGTGTGTGTGTGTTTCCTTGTCCTACTCATACACTTCATGTATGAGTAATGAAGCCAGCTCTGACTTTTTACAGTATGTGCACAAGCGCATGTTGTATACATATGTGTATAATATGGCTTTGACCTTGAGTGAACCAGAAGATTGTTTTTCCCCTGCACACACACACACACACACACACACACACACACACACACACACGCTGATGCATGACTGCCGATCTCGCCAGCAATGCAAGGTCATGCCATGACGACATGATGTACCCATATGCTGTCAGACACCCACACGTGCTCCAATTTTTCCCTTGCGAGCCTTCACATCCCACCTCCCCTCAGCAGGTCTGGCTTAAGCCCCATGCTAATAAGTGCTGTGATTTCTGTCAGCAGAGCTTGTTTGGGTTCAGGAAGATTAGGTTCTCAAAGCAGAGCCAAAAGAGATAATAGCTATTTTCCATTGGACACATTTGTTTTCCTCAATATTTCCATTAGTCTTCAGTTTTTGTTGAGTGGGTGGGGGTATCTCTTATAACTCCAGGCACAGTGTTGCTGTATGCCAGCTAGAACACAGTATGCTAGTTTGTGTGTGTGTTTCAAAGGGTTGTCTGTTATTTAGTCTGTCCTTTGCTGTCTGTCTCTTTATGCCTGTGTGTTTAGTGATGAGAGCACATGTTCTCGTCTGTGTGTCTACGGTGAATTGTTGGTTATGATATCCCATGTTAGTGATAATTGTGACTATCATTATCTGAAGTGTGCAGTTTCAAAGCTGTTTTAGAAGCTTTTAGTGTGCTTTAAATACACAATATATTTTTCTTTTGTTAATTTTCCTTAATTTTCTTCTGTTCTATACAGCCTCTGAAGACTTGAATTTGATAAAAGACTAAGAGCTGAAACAATTCGTCCAATAATCAATTAGTTGATCGAATGAAAATTAATTGGCATCTATTTTGATAATCCATTTGTTGTTTTTTCTGTTTTTATATAATTGTAAATTGGATCTCTCTGGTCATGTTTCAAATAATCAATTTTAAAAACATGACCATGGAAATTATAATGGGCAAATTTTCACTAGTTTCTAACATTTTATAGACAAAATGATCAATCATTTAATCCAGAAAAAAATTGCCAGATCAATAATGACAATAATCTTTGGTTGCCGCTCTAAAAAGGCTACATAAATAAATGAACTTGAACCACCAGGCACTACTTTGACTAATTTCATATGAAGTAAATGTTCTTAAAATGATTGAACAGTGGTTGAAGACTTGAATTAGTTAAAAAATGTGCTCAACAAAAGTTGTACTAAACGATCATTATTGCTAAAGAGAAAGTAATTTTACTTAAAATGAAAACTGCTAATTGTGTGATAAAGTGGTAGCATGGAGCACCTGAACAAATGAGACAATTGGAACTCAAAAACATGCTGTATCCCTTTAACTCTGATTGTTCTTTTTCTAAAATGTGGTCTCTTTTTTTCAGAGATGCTCGTCTACAGCCAGTTCCCAGCACTGGAGGATTTTTGTCTTGTTGTCTGCCATGTCTGCAATCAGGTGGTCACTCCTCAGGGCATCCTCACACACTATGGTAAGACACTGAGACTCCTCAGGGCATAAAAACCTCTGGGCATAACCATACACTTCACACTGGTATGCACAAACACGCTTACACACACACACTTCTCCCTGAGAGGAGAGAGGCCAGTGAAGTTACATGCACACACACATTCTCACTTTCTGTTTCTCAGCAGAAAGAGGTCAGTGGTATTGTGAGACACACACACACTCAGACTCCTGGCAGGCGCTGTTGTTTTCTCCCCGCTCCTGCCCCCTGCAGGCCCCCCGGATGCTGTCACAGAGTCGGGTAACAACAGGTCTAAGGCACACTCATGCACACACACACACACACACACACACACACAGAGTCAAGAGTGGGAATCTCCTGAGAGCTCCCCAAACAAAACGATCCTTGGGCCGCAATACGATACCAAGCAGGCGTTGTAGTACAGAGGCGTGTGTTGGAATCATATTCATCTTTCATCATAGTTTCATGTCATAACTGTAGTGCAGTGACCTACAAGTCAAACTGTCCGTCCACTATAGTTGATTCATTGACTTCATTCTTAAATGTGAAGCATTGTTATACGACTCTGTCATGACATGAAAAATGCTACTCCTGACCTCTGCTGAGTGGATTGCCTCTAGGAACTGGCCCTGTCAAGATATTCTTATGATGTTTTATGCATTTCCTCCCATTGTTGCCATCATGTCACTGTGATATCCTCACAAGTACTGTGCCATTGTTCCCTACTGGGGATTCTACTTTAAATATTGCGACCCTGAGAAGCATTTCTATGCATTGCAGTGGCCATGTGTTTGTCTTTGTGTGTGTATCCATCATGGGATCTGCTATCATGCTTGATCTGTGCATCGAATGAGCACTGAGGCCATACAGAAATACATGCATGCACACAGACAAACACACACACACTAAGGAGGAGGGGGTTGGCTGCCTCAGGGGTCAGTGGCTCCGAGTTATACACGCCCAGTTTGCTGCTCAAGCTTTGCTGTGTGTGAAGAGAGAGAGTGGTCTCACAACCTAAGTTAGCATTAACCAATGACTTAAACCGATGTTTAATAAATGCCACGTCTTGTGTTCAAAAAGGTATACTGATAAACTGTGTTTTATACATCAGAGACTTGCTCCATTTAGTGGATTTGTTTATTTAAATCTCCTTAGAGTACTGCAAGCATGTATATTCTTAGCATAAGTGGCCCCAGTGGGATATCAAGTAAATCCCTCACACTGGCAGTGTTCGTACTGTGCTCTCTCTGATGAGCTTGTAAAGAGAAAATGTGCAAAGAAGTTTGTTTTTAATGCTTGTGAGTGAACCTCAATACTTATTATGGACAGACGAGGTTACTGTAAAGACATTTCCCCAATGTATATATGTTTTCACCACTCTTTTAAGGAATTTGTGAAGATTATTGAAACTTTCTTTCATATTTAAGTGTTTTATAAGGGCTAGTATAAATGGTATGAGTTTATTTTAAAGAGCACTTTATATGTTGGTGCATTTGGGCCTTGAACACAATGATACTATACTGATACTGAACTAGAGAATTCAAGAGTCACAACTGATTTGATTTGTGTGTGAAGCTGTGTGTTTGGAGAAATCAGCACTCTCATGCCGTGTGCAGATATTTCAGTGTAATCTACTACGATTTCTTCTCCCCACTCTTTCAGTCTGTCGCCTGCTGTGTGTGAGTAAATCGAGCGCACGGTGAAAGGGTCGTGTTGTTGGCGTTGATGGGAGTGTCTGTCTCTCTCTACTCGCCTTCCAACTTTTCTCTGTAGTGGTGGATTAATTGAGCTCTGAGGCAGATCCAAAAAAAAAAAAAAAAAGTCCTCTTGTTTCCTTTCAGTTTCACTTCACCCCTAACTTAAAAAGTGTTTGGGCTTCTCTGTGTTTCCGCGTCTGAGTTTGTTGTTGTGTAAAAGTGTGTGCCCTGGGCTGTGGTGTAGTTGTTCATTTCACATGAAGTTTGTCTGTAGTAGGAAAGTTTTGCCCTTAACCACAGAAGCTGTGCTCAGTTTTGTTTACTGGTGCTGTCTCTCCTTCCACTGTTGTGTTATTGTTATACGGTCTAGATGATGCTCTATATGAAAAGTGCCCTGGGATACCTTCTGTTATGATTTGGTGCTATATAAATAAATGCAATTTTAATTGAATTATGACAACCCACAACTGTGAGCAGTATTAGCTTTTACTACCAGAATGCCAATGCTTTCAATATACTGTTTTTCCAATATAACTTGCTGTTTTGAATAGATGCTTTTCTTAATTATCTCCTATGTATTTCTCTCTCACTCTCTCCCCTGCCCCTCTCTCAATGTAAACAAACCCAGCTGAGCCCCGGGAGCCTCTGCTTCCTCATCATGCAAGGGCTCCACCCACAGGATGAGAGTGCAGCCAATCGGCAACCCGCTGGGCTCTCAGCATTGCCATAACGACAGGCAGGCAGGAGAGCGTAGTAGTAAGGGTGCCCTTGTGGTCGAGTGGCTTAGTGACCTTGGCTGGGCAGCTCCTTAGCTCCTTACGAGTTATGTTACAAAACACAATATATCAGTCTGTTTTGGAGGGAAATAAGTTGTCCATCATTCATTATGTCTTACTGTGCATACAGGTATACTAGCTGTAAAGGTTTAATAATTTTTGTTAGCCAAAAATTTAAGCTGCCCGTAATTATGTTGTTTTAATTTTACTGTTATGAATCTACAGTTACCTAATCAATACCATAACTTTTATTCTGTCATTTTGCAGAATAGCTTTTTTCCCTCAAATTGTAATTTTTCACAGTTGACAGTTTTCCCAGTCCATTTGTACAGTACAGCTTCATTGAACTGCACAGTTAAGTTAACTAAAATGGTGTTTAATGTGTGAAACTGTGTGAAATAATAAGTGATTTAATGTGTGAAATTGTTACTGTTGTAGCTGCATACCTGCGAATGTGGCTCTGGACTTTGATCCTGCTACTCTGAATACAGCTGCCTCTGCTTCCACTGGCCTATTTACACACCTGCCACACACACACACACACACACACACACACACACACACACACACACACACGAGCACACGTATATTCTCACTTATGCAAATTATGCTCTCATGAAGTGTTCTCATATATAAATACTGCACCCATACAAACTACTTTTAGCCTATACGTTGGACAAAAACACATACACTTAGTATATAAGTTCTCAACGTGGTATCATACCCACACATACACACCTGTTATACTTATGCATGCAGTGGCTAATCTCTTTGATACACACACATTGTACACACACTCTCCCTCAGTCACCTGCAGAACACTTTGATGTGTACTCATGCATTCTGAGCAAACACACAGGGTCGGTCAGTCTGTCTTCTCTGCCCTTTTGTTCCAGCGTGCTGCTGTTAGTAGACTACTACTACACTCATTAACCGGGTTGTTCAAAATGACACACACTCACACAAAATCCCTTATGCTGCTTACTGAGTAAACTTGGTCAGAAGTGTGTTTCACACTAGTCAGTCTACTAGCTTGTTAATTGGGATGGGGGGGTGCAACGAGAGTTCTGGACTGGAGAGTTGCCTTCAGGTACGGGGTTGTTCACTTGGGAACCTTTTTTCCCCCTCACACCGGATGAGGGGGGAGAGGCAACTTTGCTCTATATCCTGTACGTGCGCTCAGCTGCTAGGATAGTCGCACAACAGGTTTTTTGGGAAATCTCCAGTGGTTACCAAAAGCGAAGTCCTTTAACTGCTTGCCCAGCTGGCCTCTGGCGTCAGTTGCTGAGCTCAAACAGGAGGGTGCACCGCTGTTTTTTTGGGCATGCATGCTACCACCTGATTGGGCGGTGAGTGCAAAGATCTGTCTCAGGGTGTCGAGGCAGAGCCTTGATGTGGTAAACCAATAGTGAAGCCCGTTAGAGGGCTGCAGACGTACTCATAGAACTGGAATTACATCCAGGTAACTACTATTTAGTCTGCCTGACTCTGTTACTCTCTCACTGTGTGTGGGTGTGTTGGGCGTGTGTTGTAATAGGGAGCTGTTTTTGCTTGACCTTGGCTTGTACGTGTCATACTCTCTGTCAAGTATTTTAAGGCAAGGCATGAGAAAAGATGTTTGTGTACACTTGAGTTTTGTATACTTGCTGTTAATCTGTGTAATTGTGAGCATGTAATGTGACTATGCACAGTTGGCAGCTATGCATAGTGTAGTTGCATACTTGTAGTAGTTGTGTTTGTTGATGATTGTGCACGGATGTACAATATTCATTTGCTGTTTTTAGGTATATTTCATCACTTCACTGCTCTCTTCAGTTTTCGATTGACATCTTATCAGCAGACAGGAAATTCAGCTAACCACCAGGGCTGGTCTCATACCAAAAATAACAGCTGCTTTTCACTAACTTACTTATCGGCAAAATCTTGCTAGATCTCGCAGATGTTGGTTATTTACGTCCTGAAGCAGCTGGTAGATTAGAAGAACTTTGTTTTGAACTGTGAACATAATACGACATTACAACAAATTTTAGAGCTAAATGTTACATATCATTTTAAATACTGTCCACGGCATTGTTTAGCAATTCAAACTATACTGTTTTGCTGTGTGTGCAGTGTGTTTTCCCCACCTCCTTTCTGTTTTTATGACATGTTCACCCCTCTGTTTTCATTCAGGTAGCCGGGGTGTAGTTTCCCTGTGAGACAGTCAAAGAGAGACAGACAGTCCTGGACCACACCCCCCCCACCCACTCCCTCCCCACCCTTCTCCCACAAAGACATGCATAGCAAAAACCGTAAGTGTGAGCTCCTCTCCTCCTTTTTCCCCTCAGCCTCGTGATTTATTCCCCTCTGTTTCTTTATGTATCTCAGCATCCTTTCACACGTGTATTCTGATCAGATCTGGGTCAAAAGGTTTTCCAATTGTTGCTCTTGTTTGAACTTCACATAATAACAGATTGGTGGAGTATCTAACACAAGGAAACTTTAGATGGTGTCAGGCCAGTTGTTAATTAGAGAAAAGTACACTTAATTGATTTGTAAATACTTTATTCTTTTTGTGAAAAAGGTTCTGGCATAGATCACACAGCCATCTGGCTCCTAAGGAGGGTAAAAAACAGTTTACAAGTTGGTGTAAATACCACACTACACTAGACTCAGTACTAGACTCTAGGTGCTAATTAGATGTAAAAAAGTACCCAGATCCAAAAAGTACCTAGTAGCAATGCATGATCTTTAGAGTAGGAGTGTGTCTTGATGTGTTGAGTGTGTTTTGGTGTGTGTCATGTATCTGTGTGACCTTACACATAAGATCTATGTCTCTGCTTCTGTTTTGACCTGTTTCAGAGAAGCGCCACGTCTCCCCCGCCCCTTCCAGGAGCCCCCTGGTCCCCATGAAGCCCCAAGCACCTGTAGTGGCCCCCGCTGTGGCTCCTAGTCCTGGGGACACGCTGGCTTTCAGGGTCCCTAAAGATTACCCTCACTCACGATTCAGCAAGGCGCCACTTGCCGTCTACCCACCAAAGGGGGCACGAAACAAGACATGGTGGGCATTTGTTTTAGGAGCTGTGGGAGTTTCATAAATGCTGCATGCTGCTCCCAAAACATTCAATTATACAACGTTTTAACTACGCTCTTCACCTCTGCAGTGTTTCCCTTCCAGTCGTAAGCCTGGAGAAGATGCCGTGCCTCAACCGAGCCGACTCGGCATCACACGTGCGCCTCACCGGCTCCTCTCCCTCCCCCTCTCCCTCCTCCCTCAAACTATCGTCCCTCCCTCCCCAAGCCTCCCAACGGTCCGGCGAGAAGCTCACAAACGGCCGCAGCACCAGCGGGCCATCCACGCCGCGCTCCACTACGTCTCCATCCTCTCTGGACGGGCGGCCCAGTCCGGCACGCTCTCCTCTGGACAGACGGCCGTCATCTACACCTTCTCCTTCCCCGCTGGAACGGAAACCCTCCCTGTCACCTTCCCCTTCTCACCGATCGGGTGCTCTGCCGCCATCGTCGTCGCCATTGGAGAAGAAGCAGCAAAACGGAACTAAGACTTCCTCCAGGTCACAGAAAAGACTCTCAGGTCAGTCCTAAGATGTTACTTTTCTGTATTGATCCAGGGGAAGTCCTTGTGCATGCATGTTTGTTTTCTAGCAACTTCATATTTCACAGTGACACTGATTTAATCTACAGAGCTTCACAGTACACCCGCAGTCCTCTACTCCTGACTAATGGACACAGTTGGAGTCTAAATCTCATTGAAGAAGTGGAGAACATTGAATAATTTAATCATTTTCCAGCCTGCATTTTCATGGCTGGTTTATGATCTTGATCTGTCAGCCTATAGGTCAGAAAACTGATTCCTGTGCTGGAAGAGTTACATATTTCTGGATTTGCTCCTTAAATTGCTCTCTTAAGCTTTACACAAGAATTCCTGCATAAATATACATGCATATGCTCTCACAAGCTCACACACTCACTGTTCTTATTCCCGTATCCTTTCGAGAGCTTCCTGCCTGAAATGTTGCAGACAGGAGAAACTTCTATAGTGTGTAATGTCTTTCTGTCTCTTGTATTCCCTTGCTTTCTCCCCTCATCTACCACTGCTTTCTGTCTCATTCTAACTTCCAAATCTTTTTCTTTTTAAATTAACATTAATGCACACAATTAACCCAGTGGTCTTCCCGGATTAAGAGACGTAAAAACACGCATAGCAATAAAGTGAAAAAGGTTTGTGATGGATGCCTCAGTGGCTGGTTGTTGCCATGTCTCTCTCAGCTTTTCCTCTTCCTCATTTCTCTCTTCTTTCTCTTCGTTTGTGCTGTGTCTCGCTGTGCTCCGAGCCCTCTGATTTACACCCTCAAATTCACGAGCTCCCGCTGCCAGAAAGCTGAAAGATGTTGAGAGATTCCCCCACCTCCTGCGTGTCTATATTTTTTCATATTCTCGCTCTCCACCTCCTGCCTCGACCTCCTCATTTCTCTCTCACACACTCCTACTCTGGCCTAATTTTTTTTTTTCTTTACAGCCTACCGTCTCTTCCTTTCTGTTGGCTTGTTCTCTCTTGCTCATCACCATCTTGTTTCTCATTCATCTTGTTCTGCTTTCTGTGTTGTTTGGTTTCCCTTTCCCATCAGTGTCTTCCTTCAGTCTGTGTTCACACTACTCCTCTCTCTCGCTCTCTCTCAACTTCCTTTTTTTTAGTTTGCGTGAACTTGTGAGTTTGTTGATGTCTAAGTGCATGTTTGTTAATGTTGTCCATTTGCGTGTGTTTGCTTGTCCACCCATGTCCATCGGAGCTGTCTCATACTGCAAACACAAAAAGATTACAGGGATTATAGGAAAGGCCAGCACTAGATTACAGCCCTCTGACAGTGCACACTGTTTAAGATAACCTGCTGACTGGAGGTTGTTGACCGGCTAGTTTGTGTGGGGCAACAAAGGTCTCTCTGTGTTTCTGTGCAATGCTTTTGCTATTTGTATCAGCATAGAAAATTCACAAAAGTTTGGTTTGAAAGGCCTCCATGACTTAAGTTTCAAAATCCAACATTTGACCCAGGATATAACAAATGTCCAAGTAGCAAGTGGTTAATTTATTTTTATCTATGTAAAAAGAAAATTAAAAAAACTTCATTCTTATTTTTGTATTTCTGATAACAATTTAACTAACAATTTGTTCACCAACTTCAGTGCTGAGATGAAAGGACTTGGCAACTACTGTACACAAGATGCAGCTTTACAACTGTAAAGTCCATTATGGCAAGCAAACAGTAACAATCGACAAGTTTCAAATGATGGTCTGGTTTAACTATATTATCTAAAACTCTTATTTTATAGAGAAAATAATGCAATATGCCCAAACAGTCACTTGTAAACATCAATTAGATTTGGCAGAGTATCCTCCTGGATCAACTTTGACCTACAGTACAAACCACAGTTTAGCAACAGAGTGGATCAATTGTTTGAGATAATGTGGTTAAACTGGGATTTGTTTAAAATCTGTGTTGTCATTATGATCGCTCCTGTCACTGCCTTATTGGATCTAACAGGTTTTTCAAAAAGGTGTTTTTTTATTTACCTTTATAAATGAAAAATTACTAATTGAATATGAACTAAAATGAACAAAACATAACTGAACAACTGACTTAGACCTAACTACATGACAAAGAGGGAGAGCATACAGTATATACTGGCTGACAAATGTCTGACAGACGGCTGGCTAACAAATCAAACAAACAATGTTAATACGCTTATGCAAAATCAAACTGGCTTGGCCAGTTACTTGTGATTGAGCATAAACCTAAATGAGAGAAAATGTACAATAAAATTGAAAATATGATTGTGAGTGTACATGATATTACCAAATACTGCTAAGCAGTCTTTTCTGCTTGTATTTATTGCTGCGTACGACTTTGAAGATGTTTTCATTGTATGCACATTTGGCAACTGGTGAATTAACCCTTAATACCCCTGAAAACATGGCCTCTAATATAGTATTTCTCTATAACATTGATTATTCATGACTGAATAAAATGTTTAGGTATTATTTATTACAAGTTTAACACACTTCTTCAGGACCGTGTAGAAGTAGTTTGATCCGATTAGATGACTGGTGATTGGTGCACAGAAGTATTTGACAACACCATCTTCCAATTAAGCCTGAAATAATCAAAATAACTGTTTCTTTAACTTTGGCAGAAAATAGTGCTGTTCTTGTAGGATCCTAATACTAGTAACTATTACTAGTAAGAAGCTGAATCAGAAAATATGTTGTAAGAATGTTCCATATTAGTCTTAATTCTGCTACTTCTAACACCTGAGGATTTTTGTCACATAAAACATATTTTGCCATATGAAGAGCTCTTTACAGTAAACATCAGAAGCTTTGGCTGCAAACTGACACGGTCTTAAAAATTAAGGCTTACATTTCATCATCAAAGTACATTTTCCCCTTAGATTCTGCTCATTAAAGCAGGAGAGAGTTTCCTGGGCTGTCTGTCACAGTTGACTCTTGTCAGGCTGCCAGTACATCCTGTCAAGAACGATTTGTCACAGCATGCGGGATCTGTACAGTTTTATCTGTTTGAAACTGGAAGCATTGCTAATAATGTCACACTGAATAGTATTATTAGACTACCGGAGCCTTGGACCACGACTGAATGAATGAATGATTGAATGAACAAAGGAATATGTGAATAGACAAATGTCAGTGAGTGCCGTCTCATAGGAGACAAATGAATGCATTTGTGGTATTGTAAGGCTCCCACTCCCAGCAAATGTGATTTGATACTTGAAGGAATAAATTACTAAATGATGGCCTTTAGTCTAATGTGTGTGTGTGTGTGTGTGTGTGTGTGTGTGTGTGTGTGTGTTTACATGTGTTACAGGGAGAGTGTTTGATCCTAACAAGCACTGTGGAGTCCAGGACCCCGAGACTAAACGACCCTGCACACGGTCTCTCACCTGCAAGGTAACTCGGATAAGTACACAGACACTCTCTCCACCTCTGTGTAATGTCTGTGGAGACAATGATCGTTTCACTTCATCCTGCTTCCTGTCTTAAGGCGGTCTCACCAGCAAACCAGCTGTGTTTGTTTGTGAGAGTAATAATATTGAAGGGTGCACTAAGATCACTACCATAGGACTACAACCACAGCTATGACCCTGTCTGCCACCGTGTCTGCCTCTGATACGTCTGCATTTCCCATTTCTCAGTTAATGTGGGGTAGCAGCATTACAGGGCCTACACTTCCCTTGATGAGGTAATTGTAGATGTTGAACGAGGCTGCAACATCTTT
Organism: Maccullochella peelii; assembly: GCA_002120245.1. Taxonomy (NCBI): domain Eukaryota; kingdom Metazoa; phylum Chordata; class Actinopteri; order Centrarchiformes; family Percichthyidae; genus Maccullochella; species Maccullochella peelii. Next base: position 289,752 of record LKNJ01000122.1, on the reverse strand, counting down.
TTAGCAGTAAAACTCTTATTTTACTCCCCTTTAATTACTTCTAGCAAGCTTTACTCATCACTTCAAATGGGTTATTAAGTAATTAAAGATGTATCAGGCTAGTGTGTTGATTTTATTTAGAGTGGCTGTATCTGTTTTCTTTTTACAAAACTCATTGTTGATGTCTAGATTTATACTGGCAGTCCCAATGAGAACCACAATTTCAAGAGAGGGACCTCTGCACCCTGTTTCCCAAAAGCATCTTAAGGTTGAGATGATTGTAAATCTATCTTATGGTGTTTCCCAAAACCATTGTAACTTAACATACTTTTAGAAATGACTGTAGATGAAGGTGTACCACCTACCACCTCGTAGGAGCATCCTAAGAAGCTCCTGAACCTCCTGAAAACTACACGTTTCACTGAAGTTGTATGACCACTGATGCTCTCTGTTAAATAATGTTTCATGTAAAGTTAGTGATGATGTTTAAATGAGAAGATAAAACACACAAATACACACACACACAAAACAAAAATAATTGGAAAAATTTATTTGCGCAATTGTTATTCCAGTTTCTGTTGACATCGTGCTCTCTCCTTCCCCTGTAATATACTAATTTCCTAAAAAATGCCATTTTTATGGCCAAAAAATTCAGCATCCTCTGGAGAGCACTTGATCTTAAGTGCTGGTTTGAGAAACACTTGTAAAAATTCAGGAGTGTATGTAGAAGCACTCTGGTCAAGTGGCATGGTACCTTTTTTATAACAACAGCAATTTAGTATTGCATCATATATTTCATATAGTTGGGGGAATCACAAGAGACAGATGGTCAAAATGTGTGCAGCAGAGGCTGAGATATCCTCACTTTTAGTCTCTAGTATGGGTCAAGCTCACAATTCTCATAATGAAATTAAATGGCGTCTTTCATTAGATCCTTCCTGCTTGTTAAACTCCCACATCTTTCAAACTCCATACCTCCACTTTGTAACTCAGGCATTCTGTTATAAAGTTGTTGTCTCCAAGCCCAAGATTGTAGAAAGTTCCTTCAGAGCCACAGAAAACATTATACTTGTTTTATAAACTGTTTTCATAGACTGTAGTACTCTTCATGATGAGTAAACTGAACCTCATGTGTAAAACTGCCCCTTTTAAATTGGTGACAATGACTCACATTGTTATGTTACTGAAGATGCACCTTCCAGGCCTTAAAGCACTTGAAGAGGTCCCTCCCCTCACTATGACCACTATGAGTGAGTACAGGAAACATTTTTCCTTCCATAGGCCATACGACCTGTTCAAACCAGTGTTTCACCAGCCTCACACACACATTTTTTTTTAGAGAACTATCGGAAAACCAAATGTTTGATGTCTGGTTACCTTCCAAAGTAGTTGGAAGGGTAGACAAGCTCACCAAACAGTGGCAATATTTACTCATGTTAGTCTGGTGTGACGTGAGCAGCAGCATGGTGCAGTGATTATGGAAACTTTCCTGAAACCAGAGAGCTATGACTTGAGCCCCTATGAGTGTGTGTTTGAACTACACTCAGATCAATACTTTCATTAACAAAGTCTCTCTGGAAATAACCTAATATCTCTTAACACTTGGTGCTTACTAGCTCACAGAAGGACAATTATGAAATTGCTATTAACCTTTTTTTCCCCCTGTGTTTTTTGGCTGCTACAGACTCACTCTTTAACCCACCGGCGAGCCGTCCCCGGGCGAAGGAAACACTTCGACGTCCTCCTGGCCGAACACAAGGGGCGGGCAAAGGAGAAGGAGGGAGTGAAGGAGAAGGAGAAAGACAGGGACGGGACGCAGGCAGGGAAGGAAGGCAGCAGCCAGAGTATCACATCACAAGAGACCGCATGTCCCAGAAAGCCTCACTGTCCCAATGGACGACCCCTGTCCACGCTGAAGCTCCGGCTGGCAAATGCACACATACCCCGGTAGGTTATAAAAAATATTTTTTAATCACTAGGGAATACTTAATGTTGACATTTAAACACCACTACATTTATAACACTGATATATTTTACTTTGAAAACTGTCTATCTGAATTTATGTGGTCTAAATTCCAGTAGGTCATTTCAAGTGGTGCTATTTCAAAAATCTGTTCTGGTCTAAAAACCAGCTTGCTCAAATTGGATGGGTGAAACTGAGACACCAAAATTCAAGGTAAAAAAATTTAAACCTGAACATCCAGGCTGCCAAGGATCGATCAGATCTCAGTCAGGCCCAATCAGGTTATGTTCCATCAGTCACATGATCCAAGTGTCTAATCTTTCTAAAATACAAGGGGAGGAAGTGTCCTTGGTGCACAGATGTTTTGTTTGCTAAAGTAAAATAATTAAATGCTATAAATTTTGTGGTATCTAAACCTCAATATTAGTAATTAAATTTCACAATTCGATATTCAGTTGCTTATCAGATTGAGAATATTACGACTATTATTTGCTTCCTTATATGTTCAAGTTTACGTTGCCTCTTATGTATTTCATGTAACCGAAAACATAAGATCTAGTAAACGCTCTAAGAGTCAAATCAGTCTTTTAAATTAAGATTTTGTGTTCTATTTCTTAACGAAAGTCAAGTTTTTAAGTTTAATCTGTACTTTTAAGGAAGAGCAACCCTTTCTGAGTGAAAGTCTTATTGCCTTTTTATTTATTTATTAAGCATTTTACATTTACCTATTTATTTTGGATACTTTTACACAAAATATACCCAATGATTTTAGATTTTTAGTTTGGTAATCTTTACTTTTACTTAAATATGACTTTTAATGCTTTTTCACATCCCTGGAGTTGAACTGTACTGGGCCCAGACAGAAGCATGGGGAATCCTTGTCTGTTCATGTTTTATCCACCAGGGGATGCTGTAAACAAGAGTGCTAGAAAGGAGAAACAATAGTAAGAGAATGGCAAGTCTGCCCTTGTGAAAGTGTTATGAGGAACTCATTTCCTCTTTCTGCTTACAAGGTGATCCTCTGTTTGAAGGAAGTTATTTGGGGATTTGTCACAGTGGCAAACATGTTGGTGTCGATATGACACAAGCTTTTGTGTTTATCTGTTAAGGCTTTTCTGTCATTCTGTCTCTTTTTCTTTCTTCTCCTCCTTCTTTCACTCTTTTCCTCTTCATTTATTTTTCTTCTCCCATCCTTCTCTTTTTCTTCCTCTCTGTTGACCCTCCTCTCCCTTCTCTCTCCAAATCTCTTCCTTGCTTCTCCATACTACAAACTTTTCTCTTTTTCTCTCCCTTTTCCATTTCCCTCCATCTCCCCCTCCACTTCTGTCTCTTTCCCCTTGCTCCCTCACCTCTCTTTTCTTTTCTTTTACTCACCCCTGTCTATTTCTAACATGTCCACCCCAGGGTTCCAGGCTCCACCACCTCCACCTCCAGTCCTCTGCCCCTGGCGTCAGCCCCAGCCCAGACCCATAACTCAGAGCCATCTCCCCACAGTTGGGTGACGGCAGCAGGAGATGGTGGTCGACTTTCCAGTGACGAGGGCGACGCAGAGACTCCGGAGGACACTGACAGATCTGCCTTTCACTGCTCCAATCACCACCCACAGCCTTTAGGGGTAAACACTATGACTACTAATGCTAACATCTTTATAGTCCATAACCATGGGGGATTAAATACCCATTTGCACAAGTTTGAGGCAATATGTCCCATTTTTATCCCGCAGGTAAAAATATAATATGCCATTTAGAGGAGTTTAGAGTCGGTGCTCATGTTATCAGTGCAAAAAAAGAGGTAAGGGTTGTGTGCAATTTTGATGTCAGTATGTCGATTTAGCAGTTTAAAAAATGGCTGTGATGTTACTATATTATATGGGCATTTGTTTTGTATAGAAAGAACTGATGTCATTTACATTTACATCATTACATTGCTGTGCTTTCTGAAATTAAATAAGTGTAAAGAAACTCTGTTTAACAAACTGACTCTTTCCTTCCAAACTGACCACCTCAATGCATAATTATATCCTCTATCTGAAAACATACGATTAATAGAGAAACTGTTCTCTGTTGCTCAGAATCTGGATCAAGACCAAAAAGGTGATCACAGGAAGGATACATGCCTCCATTTCCTGTCTTAATTTAATTGTACATTATACTGTATGTTGTCGCTAAAGAATGTTTGAGCTGAGTTTTGAGTAGATTTTATTTTTGCTTGTGTTAGATCATCTTTCATATCAGTCAGTCTTCATTTGGTATTTTTGCTCTCTTTTGCTCATCTGTTCTTTTCTCTCTCTCTCTCTCTCTCACTCTTTTTTCTTTTGTTTTTCTGTGCATCCTCTTCATTAATCTGCGTGTCTTTTTCTCTTTTACCACTCCATGCACCCCTATCTCACGTGCCGGTCCCTTTCGCCCTCCCTCTTCTTTCTCCCTCCAGTTTTGCGTATTCAGCAGCAGGCTCATTGGACGGGGCCACTATGTGTTCGACAGGCGATGGGATAGGATGAGGCTGGCGCTGCAGAACATGGTGGAGAAACACCTTAACGCACAAATGTGGAGGTGAGTGTGCATGAACATACAGTCGGGGTAAATATTTTTGTCATTGATTAGGTAGGGCTTTTTCACATAAAAGTCAGTGTGTAAATGCACATAAAACACATGAAATCTATTTCCATGTTACTGTATATAAACAGGAGTGACTGTGTGAACCTTTTGTCTTTTGATTTCACCAGGAAGCACCAACAAATCAAACATTCAGGATGAGAAAAATGAGATTTACTGTCACTATGAACTGGTGTAAATATGAGACGAAATGACGTGTGTGCCAGCCTGTTTTATGAGCAAAGCAGAGAGAGGAGCAACAGTAGCTAAAAGGTTAAAGATGCAGGATTGGCTAAGAAAATCATACTAAATATCCCAAACTATGTAAATACAGAAAACCATTGTTAATACAGCCTATTGATTAGTACTTAAGGTTTAGTAGTCTGAATCTATACAGGCAATGAAGCGTTTCTCATTTAAAAGATCCTCCTCCTATTTCAGGAAGGTGCCTCTGGCTGCTGAGAGCTTCCTCTCCCTCTCCTCCTCTGGTACCTCCCCCGTCACTTCACAGCAGACTCCCTCTCCCATCTCCGTCACTTCTCCTGTCCTCTCCTCCCCCTCCAACTCCCTCTCCTACACCGCTCCATTCCCTCAGTCTGCATCCATGGCCGGGGTGTTCAGCATTCGAGACGCTGCACAGCCAGTCGCCACAGTTTCCACACTGGGTAAAGCCCGTAATGGCACGCATAAAGCCAGCCGCCCATCCAAAGACATGGAGGACTCTGTAGTGGGATCTAAGAAGAGAAAAAACTCTTCCTACTCCTCCTCCTCCTTTTCTTCTTCTTCTTCTTCCTTGTTTCCGACTGTGGATAATCACAAGAGGAACGGCAGCAGCTATCTTCCAACATTAAAAGGTTCAGGGGGGACAGCGGCAACCCCAGCCAGGAAAAAGGGACTTGGGCGTGGGGGAAGCGGGCTTTGGAGCAGTGGAGAGGACTGGCTATCCAGAGGCGATGGGTCTCAAAGCCACAACTCACAGAACAGGTGGGCTGTGTAGAGTTTATAAATCATATAAATGTATGTGATCAGCTACAGATCTTAAAAACTTGTTAAAACTGCAATTTTGATCTTTGTATGCACAGGATTTAAAAAAAAAATCATACTTACTTATGCAGGATGAAGTCACTAAAGATTAAAGATTCACTGGCACAGTATGTAGAGAAACACTTGGGAGGGTGATTTATTAAAAGTAGAGCAGTGTGTAAACAGAGGACAGTGCCAGCAGTGCAGAGGCTGTGATGACAGGTGTTTGGATTTCCTCTAAAATATACAGCACTGTGAAATCTGCTGTGATGATTTTATACCAGTCCAGATAGATCCTACTGTACTGTTTACTATACATCTCCTCCTCTTCTGGTCCTCTCCAGTCGGGAACTTGGCACGAACAGTATATCCCACTCACCCAGCAGGGAGCCTGCCTCCACCCCCCATCATCCCCTGGCTCCCCCCTCTGGACCCTTGGCTTATGGGGGAGGAGCAGAGGGGAGGAAGAGGAGGAGTCCCAGCTCTTACAGAGGGAAGGCCAGCAAGCTGAGCAGGCCAGGTGGGTTGGAGAGCCTCTTTGGGAATGTGAGCGACAGCGGGGGGATACTGGCTTCGGGGCCCGAGTCCCCGAGACAGGTAAGTGTTGCATACAAGCTGTCTCTTTATTATCCGCTACTACTATAGTATAATTTTGTGTGCTCAATTCTGAAAGGTTACGATGATGATAACTGAGCAAACTTTATCCGCTAAAGAAGACCATGAGATGTGGTTGAAAGCTTTGGAAAAAGATAGCAAGCTGACGTTTTTTGTCAAACCACTATTTCCAAGGTCAAGAATCAACATGCCAGTTATTCCAGTTGTTCCTGAGGGTAAACAGGAAGGACCATACATTGTTGAAACTGGGAGAGCCAGCATTTTAATCCACGCTAGCTGCACGGCTCCATGGATGGCAAGGTCTGGCGGAAGGTCCAGACTGAAGTGTCTCAACAACTATTGGCTGCGTTGTTATGAAATTTGGTTCTGACATTCATGGTCCTCAGAGGATGAATCCTACACTTTGGCGATCCCCTGACTTTTCCTGTAACGCCACCACCAGCTCAACATTTTAAACTGTCCAGTACTGTGGTTTATGACCAAATACCTGCAAAACTAATGACATTCCCATCAGCCTCAGCTGTACCTACCCTGATTTGTGCTAATCAGCAAATGTTAGCATGCTAACACACTAAACTAAAATGATGAACATGGTAAACATAATACCTGCTTAGTATCAGGATGTTAACATTGTCATTGTGAGCATGTCAGAATGCTGACATTCGCACTTAGCTCAAAGCTGCTAGCATGACTGTAGACTCTTTGCTAGCTTTGTTAAACTGTCAGCAGTCTCTGTTATAACAGAAAATCACAGAGCTGCAAAATAAATATTAAAATTAGTGTCAGTTCTCTTAGAAAACCAAACCATCATTAATGTTCTGCTACTGAAATCTGAAACCAAAAAGGCAAAGTTAATCACATGGAATAATATAACTGCTATGCACAAACAAATTCACATGCATTAGGGCTGTTACTTTCTCAAAAAATCAAGCTTGAGTGAATGAAAGATAACGTGTGATTTTACACAGGTGACCCCGAACATTTGCTGTTGTGGTAATGTTAATGTAAGCCAGTTGCAAGTCTCCAACAGCCCTACATTTATTCATAATGTTGGTAGGAAAAGGCAGTTTAAAGGCATGTTAAATTTGTTGCTCACTGCGGTATCTTTTTTAAAAATGTTCAAAGTTGCTTTACACACAGCAAACCCATCATTGAACCAATAATAAATGAAAGCCAGTTAATAGTCTCTGTCTTCCTCTCCCTGCAGGCCAAGTTGCATCACTGACAGAAACCTGTTTCGTGGACTGAATGTTGGGCAGCTGTGCAGGCCACTACCGTTTGTGACCTTTGACCTCACTGCTCTTCCACTGAGAGCACCAATCGGGCTGCTTCATCTCGGTGACGTCAGCCCTATTTACCCAATAACAGTTCAGTTCACCCACTGTGACATCGGGGCTCTGGAGTCTTTACCCACAGTTGGCTGGCAGTTACTTCCACTGTCCACCTCTAATTATGGAGCGTTTTGATGGAAAGCTGCCGTGCATCACTGTGGTTGCGGTCTTTTCAGAACAAGACAGTGGAATTATCTTCTGAAAAGGGAATTTGCCTCACAAAGTTTTCAAGGCATTGTCAACAATACCACCACTTTACAATTTTTGTGGAGACAGTTTTTTTTAACAATCAGAGTTTCTTTTCTCGTTGTTCTGACCATTTTCCTGGTTTCTGTGTCCAGTCTGCTGACAAGGAAAGATGTCTGTGATGGTTTTTGGGAGTTGGATGGTTGAAGGACCTACTGACACGACTACTGTAGGACTCAGCCTTCGGTTGTGCCACCTCAACTGCCACCCCTCTAACCCTTTTTCTGTCTTTCTCTTGATTTTAGCTTTTCCTCTTCCTCAAAGATGGAAGCGACAACAGCAGTTGTAGTTGGGTTTTATCCAGCTTTTTCTCCTCTTTCAAGCTCCTCCTTTTTCTTTATTTCTCTCCATCTTTCTTTACTACTCTTTATACCAAACAACTCTACACTTTTTTTCCTTTCTCCCTCTCTCTCTCTCTATCCATCCCAGCATGCCTGTGTTCAAAGTGCACTTACTGCCCTCGCTTCCCCTTGCTTCCCTCTTCACAGACTCCAGAGCAGTCTCCAGCAGTGCCACATGAGGACCTGTTCACACAAGGGAAGAAAAAACGTCTGTGTTACCAATGACGCCGCGTCAATGCATTGTATTTCAACATAATACAGGAAGAAATCCAATTCTAGATTGTTCATTTTTTCTTCATTCTGGTTTTAAATGTTGCAAGAAACACAAACTCCTGTCTGCGTGTCAGGACTTGCATCCAAAAAGGAATTCTTACTACGGAGTTGGATCTTTTTTTTTTTATTTTTTTTTTTTTGTAATTTATCATTCTTAAATGATGTTTGTTTTCTCACTGACCATGGAGGTTTGAGCTACAGACTTTTTGAGCAAAAAATTATTTCTATGGCATTTTGAAGAAATGTTGAAAGTATTATGATAGTTCATATTGTTGAAAATGTGTACATATATGTTTATTATTTTTGTATTTATTAATAATTGTGCCCTTTTACTAAATATGAGCTAAAAAGAGGGAGTATTCTTGCCCTCCTAACTTGGTCTGTGTTTAATAATATTGATGAGATTGGCCTGGTTTCTCAAAATCTTCAAGAATTTGTTCATTAGCAAGTTTTCTTTAATTTAATACCAATTAATACTCAAACACACAAATATGAACTTTCACTGTGGCTGCTGTGTATGTCATTTCCATTTCAACAACAACCTGTGGTCAATTCTAAAGTTAAGTCGAGCTAATTATGGTGTCTGACAAAACCATCTTAACTCAAGGTACACTCGCATAGCTTATAACTGCATCTCACATGCTGTGTCCCAATTTCATAAAAGTTAGTAAGTGTATACAGTATATAATATTCACTAATCATTAAAGTACACTGTTTTTTTCAGTTGGTATACAAGAAATTAACATTATTCAACAGTTTTATAGTAACAGCTAATGACCATTAAACTTCACAAAGAGAACGCAAACAGTTTTTTCCAAAGATTTTATATTGATTCTTTTTTGTTTTCCTAGATCTTTCTGGAGCTATCTCACACTCTAAAAGGTTTTTTGAGTCGAGTCGGTCACTTTTCCACTGTGAACACACTACATACTTAAAACCTGCATAGAATTAGTATGTATTTTGAAATTGGGGCCGAGCTACAGCCTTCACCAGCAGATGGAGTTTACTCAGTTGCTATGGAGATGGCTCAGGTGTTATCACATGACCGAAGTACTCCAGTGAACCTCATTCACCACTTTGTCAAGACTTCATCCTCTTTAGATCTTGTCATACTTAAGAGGTGATGGTCCAAAATTTCAGTTGACAGTCAGGTTTCTATACGCTAATAAACAGAGGTTGATTTAGTGAAACCAGGCCCTGGTGGTTAGTTTTTTCATATAAAGGGCCCCACATTCCTGTCTGTCTGTGGTTCCACCCTTTTTCATACTTCTTCCAATGTTCAAAACTATAGCTATATTTTTTAAACAGTTTTTATCTTCCAGGACCGATTGGTCTAGTCTCTATTGGGTATGTAAAATCAAAGCCAGGTCAAATTCCTTCACTTACTTCTGAGCTGCACCCATCTGTAGTTCACTGCACTGAAAATGCAGCATAGCCACCCCTGTGAGCCTTTAATGTCTTTTAAATATCTACCAGATGCACACATACAAACATCAGGTGTACAAAACAAGTGCTGAGTGAAGAGACAACACAATTAAAAGGGGTTGCGTCTGTGATTAAAATTCAATTTTGTGCATACGTTTTCTATAGCAGCTCACTGCTGTATGTCCAAAGTGACACCAACATGATTAGATTTAACCGAGGGTGTCATATTGTGTAGGTGCAAGAAAAATGTTGAATTCATTAAATGTGAGGTGATTTCCCTGCTTAAATCGTGGATGTCATAATATGACAAAAAAACAAATTGGAAAAGCCTTCAAAATGTGTTAAAAGTACCCTGTCTATTCATGCATCGGGTGTTGCTGATGAAGCTAAAGTAACTAAAAGCATTTTGATTTGCTTGATAGCAGCATGAAGCTGTGAGCGACACTCCTACCTGGTACTTGCCAACTGCTTTAGTGGAAACAACATTTGGGTATTTTATTTTTTTGTCTCAAAAGCATCTAAGCACTAATGATGAATGAATTGTACATAATTAGATGTTATTTGTGTTATGCTTTTCCCAAGTGCTTCCCATGATGACACTTTATTCATCAGTGTGTGAGATCGGCTAACAGCTATTAGATCAGTTTAGTGATACAGGCGCGGTGGTCTTTATTTGACTGTAGATACACATGGTTTATCAGTTGACTAGTTAACATGCCTACAATTACATTATAGACAAATGTTTCTTTTCACTATTTTCTCTGTTTAATGCAACATACCTACAGATGTACCAGTATATAGATGTTTTATGTTGGTTTAATGGTTGAAAACCATGGTGTAGGTGGGAATTTATGTTCTGGCGGCAAAATGTTTTTTTTCCTGCTCAGTATCCTCTCACGTGTATCCACAGATGAAAGATGACGATCTTAGCGCTAACATGTTTTTTTGGGAAATGCCACCCTGACTTACTGTTTATAGTAATAGAAATGGGAAGTTACAGTCTGTTGCAGCTAAAATTAAGACAAAGCTCATGGATGTTGATTTCAGAGCAGTTGTATATTGTCTTGAATTTAAGGAGGTATTTTTTTAAAACCCTCCCCCTTCCTTTTTTTTTTTTGCACTTTGTCATAATGCCCAGATCTTTAATCAACTTCTATTTATATAAATATTTGAGATATTAAAAAAAAATCTATATATTTGTAAAAGTGTTTCTGGCAACTACAGTAAAAGAAGATGAAGAGTATGTTCTTGGTGAGTTGGCCCCTAAACCAGCGCACTGTTGTTGTTGTTGTTGTTGTTGTTGTTGTTGCTGATCCAAACTGTGTTGAATGTCTGAAAAATGTCTTGTAAGAGTTTGGTTTTATTTACTCTCACTGCAGTTGGATCAGAAAATGGATTTCCCATCAAAACAACTGAACACTTGCTGTAAAAAAAAAAAAAAGGTCTTATATCCAAGCTTTTATTAAATGATTGAAAGTGGATGTTGAATTATTTGTGAATCAAAGATGCAACTTTTCCAATGGAAGGAAAGTCCCACTGATGATGAATGTTTGTTTTGCATATTTTTGCTTGTCATTATTGTATATTGATAATTTTGTGTTAAGATAAGAGCAAAGAAGTGTTCTGTGGCTGTCAGTGTTTCACAAAGGAGTTTGCCGGATGCATCTGTAATTGCCTTTTTCATTATTGAAAACACTAAACTGTGCCGAGCCCTGTCTGCTTCATGCTGAAATCTGACAATAGTTGCAACTTTTGCTGACTTTTGTTTTCAGGATTTATTTTTTCCTAGCATCCTGGCTCCAGTGATGGTGATGTTGGTCAGTCTGTCCACTATTTTGGTCCAGACTGAAATATCTCAACAACTATTGGATGAAGAGGATCAGTCCTACCGACAGTGGTGGTCTCTTGACCTTCCCTCTTACTGCCACCAGCCGGTTGACATATTTGGCTTTTCGTTAAACACCTTGACAGCTATTACATGGATTGCCATAAAATTTGGTACAGATATTCATGGTCCCCAGAGGATCAATCCTAGTAACTTTGGTGATCCCCAGATTTTTCATGCAGCACCATCATCTGGTCAAATTTTCCATTTGTCCAATACTTTGATTTATGGCAATTCCCATCAGCCTCAGGTGCACTTTGTGTTAAGTGCTAACTAGCAAATATTAGAATGCTAACATGCTAAACGACATTATACCTGCTAAACATTAGCATGTTAGCATACTGTCATTAGCATTTCGCTCAAAGCCACTAGTATGGCTGTTGACATTTAGTCATGTTTTCTTTGTAATTCATCGCTTATTATATAAAACAGTTATCACATAATTAAAGTGACTTGCAGCATGCATTTAATGCAGCATTAAAACATGTCATGTTGTTATTAACTTGTTTCGGTGTAATCTAACCAGATCCTTGCTAATTATTGGTAAAGGGCTCTCTTGAATGTAGAAAGAGGATCTTGGATTGTGACTCTGAAGCTTCTTCTCCACAGCAGGACGCCTTGCAAGGTTAAGGTCCAGCTCTAAAGGCTGATAACAGCCCTATTTGTTCTCTTGACACTATAGCTTAGTAGGCAAATCACGTTGGCAAGGAAATGAAATGAAAAACAAATTTTGTGGAGCCCATAATTAAGTGCATAATAAGTGATCTTTGGGGAATTCCTCTTGGTGCTTGTAGTAGGAGCTATGCTAATTCTTTATTCCACCCTCCATCAACTGTTAAGCACTGCTTATTAGTTAGAAATACATGTCTTTTAATCACAGAACAATAAGTCAGTCTTGGTACACGTTGAACATCTTGGAGCATGATGTTGAATCCCAGACCAGACCCTGTAGGTGAAATGGCTGTCCCTTACCTTTGACCTCCAAGGAAGCTGGTGAGAGAATTTCCCTCTGGTGGTTGACAACTCTGCAACATGATGCAACATCAACATAGACAAACTCGTCTTTGATAATGTTCATCTGATGTACTGTAAGACAGCTAAAATGGGAACCCATAATAAAGTATTAAATCAGATTGTTCTGTGGTGCCATTTCACTGCCCTTTTCTCTTCATAGCACTGGTTTTATGCTGTTTTTGTTTACAGCAGCGGTCTACCAAGACATCATCTCTGCATCTCTAGTCGGTCATTAAACAAAATCCACACACAGCCTGAGAAAGGCCACTGTCAGACATTTGTTCAGCGCTGAGCGTTTGCTCTCTCCTGTGCTTTTTTTTGTCTTGTCCTTACCTTTATGAAAAGGAAATAGTCAATCTTGCATTTTTGTTATGATACTAACAGTGAGCAACACATTCCTTCTGTTCATCTTCATTTACAGACTTTGCCAAAGCAATGCGGTAAACTCAAAGAACGTCCTCCTGTCAGTGCACACAATCAATTTGGTATCCAGTTTTTTAACAGTTTTGCTGCATCTTTTCTAGATCAAAACCTGTGTATGTCGTTTGGTAGAGCTTCCACATCATCCATAACTAATTGACTAAAGGGAACAATCAATTACATTTAACATCAACCTTGAAACAGTGGATGGTTTGGAGCATTTTACTGATTAGGTAAATGTTGATGTGAATTGTAACTCAAAGTTTTTGCAGGAAAATGGTTTCAACCAAATTTACAAGGCTAATAGAGTCTTATTATCCAGCTTCATTTCCTGTCTATTATGTTTAATGCTCATTAGATGGAATCAGAAAGGGAGCACAGCATTTACCTGGATTCATCTGCTTAGCCATTTTTATTTTAAAAAATTAGGTGTTCCCAATGTCTTTTCTTGTCCATCCAGTCTGTATCATCATCGCTGGAAGGCTGAAGATCAGTTATTGCACATCAAACCATATAAATGTACAGTAATATAAAAAAACAATGTATTTATAGTTAGGTGATTTTATATCTGGGGATTCAAAAACCCAGATTCAAATCATATATATATATATATATATATATATATATATGTTTTTTTTTATTATCTTGGTGAGGACTGAGAATTGTCTTCTCTTCAGCCTTTGCAAGTGCTTCTTGCCACTGTTATGGAGAGCAGATAATTTGTCCTCAAGTCTGAGTCAGATGTGACTGTAGACCCCCAGAGAGTGGTGAGTGGAGGCTGAGTTTAAAAAAAACCCAACACTACCACAATAACCGTGGAGAGATTGCAGCTCACCACAAAAAGATGGGAAAATATAATTTTTCTTTATTCCCCCATTTTAGCCCTTTAATATCTGGAATAAACCTTAAAGACTATTAAACTTTTGCTGAACAGCGTCCACGGTCCCCTCAAGGAAACATTATGAGATAATGGTAATTGTTAAAATATAGTGTAACAGTACCACAAATATAGAGGAGTCCAAAAGTCAGTCATTTAATATTGATTAAACAACATCTACCTTAAGTTTACTACCACTCGCTAACATTAGCAACCGTAAGCTAGTGGTCATACCAGACCCAAGTAAGGCTGCAACAGCAAAAACTGTGTGTGTGTGTATACAGTTGAGTAAGACCGTGTTGTATTGCTTATGAATTCAACTTTTCATTTCGAAGTGGAAGATTGTGTTATTTCTTCTTTCAAAAGTTACATAGTCTCACTCTTAAGTTTAAATTTCCTTCTAAAAATGTGATTTTCCAAACATCTGTAGAGAGTAGTTCAGAGCAACCCCTGACCCCAAATCCCTGAGTCTGCTGTTCAGGAATCTGTCAGATATACAGTATATCCTGATACAAAAGATCAGAATATTGTAACCCTGATTCGGGATCATTTGTTGGCTTTTGAGTATATAGTTGCTTGATGACAGCAGCCTCCTGGGGCTTTACTGTGTTGGATAACTTTGCTGAGAACCATACACGTCTTTTAACACTAGTCCATGTTTTACTCAAAAAATGATCCTCATAGCTCAGGCCCAATAGATAGATGTAATGATCACAGTCTCTCCTCAACCCTGATGTTTTTCTCATTGAGGTTTGTGAGAGTTTAGGTTGGGGATCATGTGAAAAATATCAATAGTAGGCTGCAAACTATGAGCCAATTGATTGATTACAGTAACAAGTCAAATTTTCCACAAGGTCCTGTCGTTCAAGTGAGCTTAGACACCCATTTTGGCCTTTTTCGTGGAAATTCTCTTATCTGAGAAAAGGAGACGGCATGTGACAAAGGTCAGAAAGAGACAGACTCTCAGTCAGCAGGGAGAGAAGAGAAGTTAAATAACACATGAAAACATGAAAGCAAAAGAAGCTGTGGCCTAAACTCACTCACACTCCATGGTCATGGTTGGTGCCTTGATGCGTAGCCCCACAGATTGCGGCTGGAGTTTATGAGTTTTTTCCACTAAACGAGCTGCTGCATTATTTTTTCATGATCACTGTTCTGCACTACAATGACGCTCATATGTCTACACCATTTCCAAACATCATTTTAGTTTTAAGAAGAAAGATTTGGCCTGAAACATACTGTATGTATTGTATCCTGTTACTATTATGTTGGGCAGTTTTAGGACGTTTTTAAGGCCTGTGTAAAAAACACTTTAGCAAACATATTAAGCAGCACTGAAGGAGTTGCTGTAGTTACATGTACAGATGGCTCTACTGCCATCTATTAGTTCTCTCCAGACAAATCACTACATCCAGTTAGATTTATTTGAGCATGACATCCAGCAGGCATTTTCTACCCGTTGCTTTCCTCAGTGATTTTTACATTAATGGACTGAAATGACAGACAGAAAAACACATTCTCAGCAACACTGATCAGGTGGTCAGTTACCTCTAACATGACCCCAAATCTCATCAGCCACATATTGGAATCAAAAGCACTCAGGAAGAAATGCAATGCAGAACAAATGATGTTAACCTCAAAATGAGGAACTGCTCTTATTTAGTCTTCATTTATTCAGATACTCCTGCTGGGATGAACAATTACTGCACAGGTCGTCTGCTGAATTCACAATCACAACAGCTACCAATGCGACTTCCAAGGATGTCAGATACTCACACATCCAAGGAAGTGAATATAATGAAAATAGACTTTAATTTCCCACAAATTGTAAGAAGGTTGAACACAAATCTGATTACACTGAATTTGCCTATCATAATATTTGCTCCTATTGGAAAGCCTAATAGGGAAAAACAAAAGATTTGATCAGTCTAATCTGTTCATCTTGTTTGTCTTTTACTAAATGGATCTCACTTGGATCAAGTTGCACCCTATAATCTCCAGCATCTTCACCAGTCCCTCCATACAAGGCCCACTTGTAGCCCATGCTATAATTATGAACAGGCTATTTAAATTACCAGCATAAACTAATTATTTTTCATGCCCAAAAAGTGTCCAAACATGTCACTAGGTGGTGTGAGTAATGCAGCCTGCATGTAATTGAGAAGATAAAAGCTCTCAGCTCTATTCGTCGACATCCATGAATGCCGAGGAGTTTCTCCCCCCATTGCAAACAGCATTCTTATGATAATGGAATAATGCTGGTGCTTTAGTTAATTGTGTATAGGCGATAGTGGTGGGCACCTTTTGTTGAGCGCTCTCATGAGCCTAAAGGAAAGAGTTGGCAGGGATTATAACTCTTATAGAACTTCTCAAATTCCCCCAAAGACCCCACTTTTTTACCCACTTTGCATTCAAAGAGTTGAGTGCTTTTCTTTATTTGATTTGGTTTGAGATTTTGTAGGATGTATTCAGGATAGGTAGAGAGCCTTTTTGTATTATTATTTTACACATATGTTGTATCTATCAAATGGCACCTAACCTTTTCGTGAATAGCTCAATATGTTGCCAGAATAAGAAGGATCTTAGTACAACAGGTGTTAACATGTGAATTTGTTCACAATGTGTCCAAATCAAAATTTCATCCTGTTTTAGGTAAAGTGGGATAGCAGCTTAGCTTCAGTGAGACACTTTTCTTAACTATCCTCATACTCTAATTCAATCTCTAACTGTAGCGTTCCAATTACACGTTTAACAGAGATATCTACTGTGTTTACATTTTGTATTTTTAAGCCACTTAGCTGATACAGTTTTCTCATTAATATGAGTTACCAGGTAGGGTTTGACTCTCTTGCTCATTGGCTGGTTTGGCAGCATCTTACCTTAGATCCTCCTGATTGCCTTGCCAACGGCTGACAACTATCAATAGTGCTGTCCTGAATCCTTATTGTTAAGCCCATATCATTGAGTTACAATGCAACAGAAGTATTGAAAACAAGGCTTCAGACCACCAAGCCTGTTAAACTACTGGTAACAACTACTAACAACTACTACACTATATTATGCTAGAGTAGTACATAATGGCATTACTTGTACCACTTCTATTACATTGTAGGCCTAATACTATACTTTCAGATTGTACTAAAAATTAAGTTATACCACTTCCAGAATAGTTTTCTATAAAACTACTTTATTATACTGTTGTATCACAATACCCTGATAAGTAGTACATATTTTGTACTTATGTAAAAACTTAACTAGTAATTATTTGAACAGTAGTCCACAAGATGCCATGTGCTTCTGTAAAACGGTGGTAGCCTAACAACAGCATTGTACTAATGTACTAATGCATTAATAAAGTTTTATAAGCTATATTATTTGACCACAGCCTTTGCTTTCCAATCAGTTTACCCCCCTCATCGTCCTCTCCATCACCACCTGGACCCCAGCCTAACTTCAGCCATAAACCCACCTGCACCATCACCTTACATGTTATAGGTTTGAGCCAGCTGCCCCTAATTAGCTTAACCGATCTGATACTTTCTCATTAATCACAGAAAACACACGTTAGTTAAGTTAATACATTAGCTAGCTAACTTTAGCTTAATATCTTGGTTGCTCTGGAGCCTGTTTACTTTAGCTGGTGAATTAATATTCAGCTATGTTGTTATGCGGTCAAATGTGTGCATCTTTTTTACATAATTCAAATGTATTTTATCTTTCAGCTGATAAAAACTGATATCCCTGAACAAACGGGTTTCTGCTCAGCAATCTGGAAGCAAGGTAAGGATTTGTTATCTTAGCATGAGGTTACATTTCCTTGTAAACAGTTTGTGTCCACAATTACTGTAGTTATTAGTTTTAGAAAGTATTGTTATTATATCTTTCAAAAATCAGCTGCACTGCAGTGCCCCCTCTCAGTGTAAAAATGAACACTAGCTAACCTAGCTGTATTGTGTCTGTAGCTGTTGCTGGGTGATTGCAATTAAGCTAGCTAGCTTTGGTGAGAAATGGCACAAAGTTAAATTTATCCCACCTTTATTAAGCTAGAATATAACAAAACATTGGGTATCTTCGTGGTTTGGTTCCCTGTGTTGGTTAAACGTATGGAAAATTATTGTGAGGGGAAAGTGAGGCTAAACAGTTATTTGACATAAATTACTTAGCTAACACTACTTCTGCTATTGCTAAATTGAGTTACCTAGTCTTTACATTAGCAGAATGGCTATCCAGTAAATTAGACGTATTTAGTTAAAAATATAATTATGTTTTCACTACCTTCCCTTGCCAAACAATAGAAAACACTTAAATATGTTTTTGAATGCGTTTGTTTGCAGGGGGAGTTATGTGATCACAGTGTGAACCTTATTACCAAATAGCCTACCCTAAAACAAACAGTCAATAATAATTAATGGTATTCACAATTAGCACAAATTAGTGCTTCGTCCATTATTGATTGACTCAGTGGTACTTGTATTAGCCGTCCATACTCTGCATTAGCAGGTTAAATATAATATGTCTGTTATATGAAATATCTAAACATGAAAATAAACCTCTCAGATTTGGTTCCTCTGAGAACATTTAACCAAATGTAGGTCCATGGTCTAATGTCTCTAATTGTGAATCCTCTTTTTTTTTTCTTTTTTTTTTACTATATAGCCTAATATATATATAATGCCATTTAATTTGGCCACAAATTTCTGAATATCACTTTTAATTGGGTCTTCTAGCCTTATTGTTACTCTGGCGAATGAGTTTAATTTAATTGGTGATATAAAGGATTTTAAAGTTTTTTAAGTCTTAAGTTTTGGGAGAGTGTCTCCAACCCTGTTTTATTTTGTGTTTGCGCCGTGGACTGTTCTGGAGAGCTGTGTCCTCAAAAGGTTGCGCGTTTTGGGGGATAAATCAGCGCTACAACCTTGGCCTTTGGTTAAAAGTTGGGAAATTATCAAACTTTTCTTAATTGAAAGAGGTCAAATCAATCATTTTTTCGCAATGTCGGCCTAAAGTGCCGGCATTTCCAGTTGAAATTGGACGTAGAGGGTGCACCTTTGCGCAGAGACTGGTTTAATGCTGAGAGGCTCCTCTGGGTGCACAAAGACAGCGGCTCGCAGACGAACTTGTTCAGAGTGAGCCGGGGACGCTGGGAGGCGAAATAAACAATCTCCGGACTCGAAGTAGCCACTGCCGCGCAGCTTTACCTCTTCAAACACACTATTCCACCACCCATCCAACAAATACAAGGTAGGGATTTGTTTTTAATACGTTTCAGCGGGACTGGAGGGCTGCGGAGCGGGTTAAACCTCCTTCGCTTTGGCTTCCCGAGCATGGTTGTTTTTGCAGAAAATGGCGTCATCGCCCTCTTGTATCTGCCTGGCCGCGGTGGGGAGAGGAATAGTTTCAGAGAGTTGTAGCAGCCTTTACATGTAGCGTTTACCTTCTCAAAGATGAAATCACCTACTGCAATGTGTTTTATTCAATAGTAAATCGCCAAAACATGAGATAGTTCGTGATTTCGCTCGGTAGAAGGACGCGCAAAGATGGAAGGGTCACCGGTCCTGTGCGCCAAGCTGCTTCTTGGAAAAGGTGGCACGGAGCCGCAAAACGCAGCGTTTTACATTCATAATAATACCATCCTCACCGGCTCTAGGCTAATCCGAATGACCGAGGATGGTTTCATGTTATTACCCGAGTGGTGATGGACGTATTTATGGGAGTACTGCACCTTGTCTTTGTGTGTATTTTATTCGGGTTAGCTCGTTTTTACGCCGCACTCCCCTGCCATGCTGCAATCGTTATGAGGGGCCTCTCTTTTACGGCTTGAAAGGTGCATTTTGTACTTGGCTTTTCCTTTGATCAAGTCAAGCTGCCCCTTTGTTGCTCAAAATAGTGGCGTTTTAGGCTGACAATATAACCGTGTAAAAAGAGATTTTCGGGTGATAATGGGGGCGATGCAAATCGTGCCATGAGAACGGCGACTGCCCTGCGCTCTGGTTCGCTGCTTGCCAGACGAGGACAGCCTGAATGAGATAAAAATAAGTCTTTTGGGCGAATCACATAGTTTGCACAAAACTGGGGAAGTCCGGCGCTGCGCAATGATTGTGTTGTTGCTTTGCGCAGAGCAGAGTGGCAGCTGCTGTAACCGCCGCCACCATTTCGCCGCGATATTTTTTGTGTGTGTTGGCCAACCTTTTGTAAATAGTTGGGGACTCTTGGATAAAAGAGCACAATAGTATTCATGCGGGCCCTTTATGGCCTGTTAATGCAGTCCCAAGTCCCATTCCGGCTGTCCTGTCTTTCCCCGTCAGCTACGTGCATGCGTCCTAGCACTGGCCACCACACATCCACCATAGCGAGGCCACTCGGTTCCCTGTGTATAGCCTACGCTCTGCTTGGTTCCTCCTGTGACCAAAACTCGAGGACTGATCGTGTGCTGAGTGTTATGGTACAGGCCATCACGATCAAGTCGAAACAACCGCAAAACATCAGCCATGGAGACTGCACATCGTTCGCTCCGTGCACATTTTTATTAAGTTTCCTGAGTTATGCAACCGCATCCCCGTAGAGCAAACTGCTCATCCGCTTTTATTTACTCGTCACCCACCATCGGATGGATATTTCTGTGTGTAATATCTGGTGAATTAAACCAGTCCCTGCGACGACGACACTGATTGAGGAAGATATGTCATTTGCAAATCACCCAGTGCCATTTGCGTCACAGCCCGCGGCCTCTCACGCCCATGGGGGGCGATGGAGTTGCAAATGGAGACTGTGTGTGTGTGCTGACGCTGCCCCAGCTGAAAGGGAACCAATAGACACGGACAACAATCGGCAACAATCGCCGTGCGCTTCCACTCTCCCGTAGTGCACCGACTTGGGATTCAGTATCAACACGGAAGATCGCGCAGTTTATTCGGGATGGTTAGGTTTCCTTCGCACTGCCTGGGATGCGTAAGTGGATGCGTACAGACACTGGTTAAACCTGCTTTAGGGCTCGACAGGCCAGCCAGAGAGGAGTATACCCGTCCGGTCCTCCCCTCATGGTGCTCGGTGCATGTGGCTATTGTGGAGTCGCTCAAGTGTGGACAAATGTCTTTCCACTGGATCGTGAAGATTTGACCGTAAAACCTTTATTAACAGCGCAGAGAATAAGTTTGGATTATGATTCGGACAGTGGATACACACCCGCGTAGTTTTTCTTACATCCATAGCGCGCCATGCGTTTCTGGTATGGAGATGGGCAGGGCGTTTTTAACCAGGAACGTTTTATTTGTTGCTGTTGCGCTTTTGGGCACTGCGCATGGTTTCATCCACCACAGCTCAGAGAACTTACTCACGAGGCAGAAAGTCCTGAAATCCTGAAACTAGAAAGTGCAGATTCAGTCAGCATGGAAATTATTTATAGGCTTATGTTGTGGGGGAAAAATGTACACACCGGCTGATTGGTAAAATGCTGGCACCACAACACCTCTTCTAATGACATGATCTAATGTAGCCTGTAGTAAGCATTAAAAAGCAGGCTTTAACAGAATGTGACTAAATGTTTTAATGTTGAACTGCAGCATTATGGGAATATTGAAATAAGTTTTACTGTTAAAATAGTGCAAACATATTGAATTTTAATTTGTGCAATTTAATTTAATTAGACATACAGTCTAATCTTGCCTAAATATGTTTTATGTGACTACGGTTAAGCTATATGTTTGCATGTACTTTATTTTTTTTAATTTAGATGAAAGTGCCCCCTTCCTGTGGTTTTGTTTAAAAGGCTGCAGATGCAGCCAGGTAGTGTATCAAATATTGTTACAGGTGCTGTTAAAAACCAATCAAGGAATAGAGATTGCTACCTGCATCCTGGAAAGATGTTCCCAAAAGTAGAGAGTCACCCCAGATGCCTGAGTCAGGCAGCCCTGCTGCTATGGACTATTTTTATCTTTTATAATTTAAGGTTCCATCCAACGTTCATTGGTGCAACTTTGAGCCTGCGCGTGACTGTTATTTTAGTATATAATTGTTTGACTGGAAACTTGTTTTGCATTGCATATTGACTGAGAACCTGGCTCAGATAGACTTCAGATGTAGCAATGGTTCTACTGTTCATGCTTTGTAAAGTTAATTGATCAGTTCATATTAGGCTCATTACCATCACCCCCCTCTAAAAGATATAATACAGTACATGAGTAACTCTGAAATGGCCAGTGTAACCTTGAGGAGGAATATGAATGGGTAACTAGGACATGAGTGTAGATAACAAAGTGGGTTATAAGGAACTAAAATAAAATGGAGAGAAAGATTGGCCTGAAGTTGACAGAATTGCCCTGCATATTTCAAAGACTTTATATTTGTTGTTCTGTATACACAATATTGTTTACATTTATCCCATTTGCAAGTCTTTTGACTGCCTCAGCTGGCCTCCCATTATCTCATGAGACTTGGGGTTATAGCAACCTGAGATTAGTCTCTCCTTATTAGAACAGCAGCCAGTACTGCCTGGCTGTCTTCCCTGATCAACTTTCCCAGGTATCATTGGTTTTTACCAGAGTGGCTGTTGACTGCAACATTCTAATGATACCACTGCGTGATTCAGTCACTTTAATGATGCAGTGCTGTGTTCAGTCACTGAGTCAGCTCATCAAACCAACGTGAAAGTTAACTCCATCAACAAACCCATTAACCTGCCACTCATGTAACCAGTCAGTAAGACAAGATATCTATTCGGTCAGGCAACCAGAAAACCAGTTAGTAAGTACACCAACCTAACCCGAACAGTTGTCTTGCTGTGTAAGTTGTGAAGGTGAACACTGTGAGTTTCCAGCACAGCGCGACCTGTCAACAAAGGCCTACTTTCTGCCCATTATGACAGAAAACATTCCGACTACTTGGAGAAGATCAGTTCAGTAGTCTGTTATCATTACAGTCTTCCCTCATTGTACAGTGGTGATCGTTTTTAATGCATTTTGGATATCACAGGAATTGCTGCTTTTTTGCTTTGCCATTTCATGTTGACACTATCATTATACAGTTCTTAATTCTACATTTACATGGGATTTTAGAGGCTTGATTTCAAAGATCATAGGCTGCGCATTCACACCTGGCCTGAAAATGCCCATTATGCATCTCCCATGGCTGTATTTATTTAAATCTTTGTCCACGTTCCTTTTCCACCCTCTGCTGCTGCATCTCTTTACGTTGCTCATGTGCTGTGTGCCTGCTTTGAATCAAGACTACACAATGTACTGTGCAGAATGTCCTTTCATATCTGGTTTTGAAGCTCCAATAGCACATTTAGCCAAGTCCAACTGTTTGGTACCCGCTGTCCTGCCGCCAAGTGTGGTCTGACTTTATTTGGAGATCAAAGTTGTCACAGAAAAACAAGTGGCACTTATTGCAGACCTTCAAACAGCATACGTTTTAGTCAAGTTAACATTGTTGAGCAATGAAATCTGGGTAGAAAGTGAAATTTGCTGTTTGGGAGACCGAGTGGTATTTCTATAATTTAGGGTAATGTGGGTGTGCACAACTCTGCTTGTGTGTCATCCGTGTGTGTGTGCGCACCTCTCCAGTATTTCCCCATTTGCAAAGAAATCTGCAGAGAATGATTTGTCACCACAGTGATTAATGTTTGGGAGTTTTCCTAATGCGGTAAAGTGATATTTCCACACTTAACTGGTGTGTGTTTGTATGTGAGATCCCATGTCTGTTCACGTGCACATGTTCATTAATGTTGTCACATATGACATTACAGTCACCGGCAGTAAGATCAGACAATCATATTTGAAAGTCCATGTAGTGTTTTCTGCCACTGACAAATTTTCTGAAGTGGTTGACTCCACCTATTTTATTTATGGTCAGTTTATTTTTACAGGTGTCGAATACATCAGTCAGCTAAGTTGAGCATATTTAACATTTTCAAATGCTATGTGACTGTCAGAGTACTGGGATAGTGATACCTTTGTAAAACATGAGGTGATCACTTGATTTGATGCACGTTTGAAAACACCCACTTTTGGAAAACAGCTCCCCTGGTTTTTTTGTTGTTGTTGGGCACTGAGAAACTTTAGTGTAATTTTATTGAATGTACTTCATGTATGTACTGTATGTAGGGCACATTTTTGTCTGATGAGATGGAGGTCTGGATATGCAACATCGCAACACAACTTTTTTTGTGACACATGCTTTAAATGTTGAGTTGTATGTGTAGCTACTTTGTAAGGTAACACGTTTTTAGGACTCATACTATCTATTTTATATTTATGTATATTGTCATTTTTTGTCAAGTGTGACTTAATAAGCAGGACAATAAGCTTCATTTCGTGGTAGTAAAACTGTGTGTAGAAAACACCCAGAGAAAAGGTATATATTTAAGTACAGGGGAACTCTGTCAGTAGGCCACGTCATTGTTCCCATCTTATCTTGTGGTCAGGTGGTATCACTGTTGTGTCTGCCAGCAGTCAGCATCATGTCAGTGAGTGTGGAGCCCCTCCATTAGGAGGAAGTCCTGTCAGACCGCCTCCACACAGCCATCGGAAATAACTATGAGAGGCAGTGGTGATTGCAGGCACACATCTGTTGGCTCTAGAACCACACAACCATTTAAACGTATACATACATAACATATATAGATGCACCTTCTTACATGATGAAACATGACAGGCTGAAGTGTCTTTATTGGGTGGAGAGAAGAGACAGAAGCTGAGGCTTCACAGAAGAGAAAGTTCTGCTCTTCTGACATGGATTTACCTCATTTGTTGCCTCTGAAAGGGCAAATGAGGATTTGTCTCCTAAAATAAGAGATGTTCCCAAAAGGGAAACGCTTTGACAAATTGATTTCTGGCTGGTATAAACAAAATTCTCTATGGATTATCAGTGGAGATGAAACTTGAACACACGTTTGCTTGTTAAATATGTAACATTGGAGAAGATATCATGAGGTGTATATTTGTGAAATATTAAGCAAAGTATGCTGCATTTTTGTTGAGTGGTTAGTGTGTGAAACATTGTCCATCAAAGTTTTACGTGTAAAATTATCAATTGAGTTAAATGACTACTGATGGAGTGAGTCATGAAGCTGGATCAGTTACCAGGTAGTGGGGGATTTGTTCAGGGCTATAATTGTGTATAGTAGAGGAGAAGAAAATGACTTGTGCTCAGAGTTTTAGCCATAAATGATTCGTTCTTAGGATTGTCAGAATCAGATATTCGAAGTGCCTCAGGCATTTCTGTCACATATCACCCTTAACTTTTAACAGAGGCTCACATTATTCATCTTTTTCTGCAATATTAGCTATTTTTCCAGTGTTACCCTGATCACCGATACTTGTTCATCAAGTGCTGAGGAAAAATGAGTCAAATCTGTTTGGGGTTTTTTCCCATTAATCTTTTGAAATTGGTCTTTCAGCTTGTGTAGAGCAGGGAATAATTGTCTTTCTCACATTTCCACGGCCCATCATGGGACATCTAGAACAATATCATTTTTCTTTAGTTGTTGTGTGGATGTGTTGTTTCTTAAAATCAAAGTTGAGGACACCAATGAGCGCTGCTTTCCAAATATTTAACACCTAAACAATAGTAAGTTTAAGTTTGGAGCAGAATAGGACTTTGGCATATTTTGGCATTTAGTTAGTATAGAATAAAACTTACATTTTTTATCTGTCAACATTACAAGCACCCAATAGTAAGCAGTAAGAGGAGTGTGGATTGGGAGCTTGGACAACAATCAGTTGGCATCCATCAGGACACCTTCGCTCTCATTACCTGAGTCAGAACCACTCACTACTCCAGTCACTACTCCACAGCCACGTCCGTCTGTTGCCACGGAAACGGGTGAGTCTCTCGTGCCAGTGTGTGAAAGTATTATTGGCACGTGTGTGTGGCTAGATGTGTTTGTTTTAAACCTTTTTGTAGTACATATAGCCTCTTCAGAAGTGAGTTAAGAAAGTGTTGTATGTGTTCTCAGACGGTTGTCCTCACTAGGGGGTTTTTAAGCCTCGGTCAGCACCGGCAGAGTGCTGCTTGTCAGGTTTTTATGAAACATGTTTCAACAAAGTAATTAGGCTGCTGTTGGTTTTGGGTTGGGATTTGCTACCTTCTTGGAGCCATGACACACTGAAATGAACTCAGAATCCCAAGACGAACCTAGCTGTTGATTACCTTTATACAGTAAAATGGTACTATAGATGTAAATGTAGGCAGTAAAGTAGCATTTAACGAACAAGTGATTTAAATTTTCTCGTACTCGTAATTCACAAGTTGTCCAGACCTGTCGTACAAGTGGAGCACAGATGGTATGCTTTTCTTCACAGGGGGGAAAAACATTGTTTGACTTAAGAATTATAATGCCTTAATCTGAATGAATTCTGAGTTTAAATATGTAACCAAAAATAATTTAATAAAAATAAAACAAACTTAATGTAAAATGAATATTTGGTTAATTATGTCATCATCGTGGCTTAGCAGTTTACTGAGAGGTTTTTTAAGTTGTATCATAGTTGACAGGAAAATTCTCTCCATCAGCTGCCTCAGGTTCTTTATGCAGGTCGCTGTCCACTATCATCATCTGTTGCACCTGACAGTGTAAATCACCTACTGTAGGCTATAATATTCTCTTGTCTAAGATCTCCGCGATTGTCACATGAATACCTCTCATATTCGTCATGGACGGCTTTGTTTTAGAAAAACGTTTTTTTTTGGCATAACTTCATGCAGCCTGAACCGTTCCCTCTTTATGTCTGTTCCCATACAGCGCTGCTTGGATGACCCATTGTTGGCAGCTGTAGTATTAATGCTTCTTAATTACACAATACAAAATATTCTAAACAAAAAAGTGGTCCTATAGTAGGACTACTGATACCGCTAAATTTATTTTGTTTTCGTGTGCTGATTTTTGACTTGGAACACTTGTTCAAGCAAACCTCACAGAAGAAAGTAAGAGAGGTTTAGGATAAGAATTTGAAAATGTTGTTTTACTGATATGCTCCCTAATGCACAGAGGTTTTCATTTGTCTTACTCCTATTCAGGATGACAGGGTGCTAGAGTGTATCCCAGCATGCATTAGGTGAGACGCTGAGAAACACCCTCAACAGGTCATCAGGGGCCACAGAGCTAACAGACTAACACATAATAGAGTCAATTTCACTCAAGCTCACACTCACAACTAAGACCAACGTAAAGTCTTCACCAGAGCTAGATGTCTGTGGAGGGAAAATCCCACCAACATGCAAACTACACACAGATTTACCCAGGGAGATTTTTAAGAGAGGAGTAAATCCACTTTAGTTTGAAGTTAAGTATTATGAAAGTATGTATTATACCAACTAAAATTAGCTTTATTTAAAAAAAAATGTAGGAAAGGAATAGGACCTTTAGTAGTCGATAGGGTCAACAGACTTTCCGGGTCAAAGTCTTAATTTCTCATTATTTGTTGATGACTAGTGTTAATCTCCCTCCCTCCCTGATGTAAATACAACATGGAAAGGTGCATAATGCATTAATATACCTGCTCTTAATTTTGCTACAATATAAGTTATTTTTATCTAATAGCTCTGTTTGAAACAAATTGTGTCTTCATTACAGTTAAATCTCAACAAGGCAAACCTGTGCTCGGAAATGGTTCAGGAATGAAGTCCCCAAATCATACTCCCACCTGTAGCATCTCTTCAGTGTCTTTACCTTTTACACAGAATTCAATGCAGCTGTGGTTTGTAGCGCTGGGTGCCTGCCCAACAGTTCCTGTTGAAGCGTATGTAGGATATAATCTACTGAATGAATGTAGTATGACACAAGTTAACAGCAATTTATATTACCCACATCTGTTTTGGACTGGTGCTGCAGTCCACTCCTGACAGACTGATGCCCCCTTGTCTGCTCCACTCAACTCCAGTTGTGTTTGTCTGTTAAGTAACAGATCCATTACTGCAAGTAGCCTCTGCTGTCATGTTATTGCACAGTTCTTAATTGGTTCTTCCTCACTACTAAAAGCAGATTGTTTCATGTGTCCAACCTGAAATTGTTACAGAGGTGTGGAAGTCTGGAAATGTGTTTTGTTTTTTTTTTAAATTCAGGAACAAACTATGTAGTTTGAAGTCTGATTATAACCCTGACTTGACTACACAGTGTTCACTGGTCTGTGCAAAACATACACCATGGACAGTTGACATCTGGCAGTGTGTGGCGCTTGACGATCTCTTGTCTATTTGTGTATATGTCCACAACAGTATCAAACATGTTTGATTTTTTGACTGCAGTCTGGAAAAATCATGGATTTTATCCATGGAAAATTGTAAATATTGTATTTGACTGTGGTCTGCATTGGCCTGTGTGTTTTCATATCCATTCGGGATTTTAAAAACGTCTGGCTACACCTGGCTCTTCTGAATCTTTGCAAAGATTATTATGCATGAGTGTTGTTCCAACGTGATATACATGACTGCATTTTTTATGTAGTTGCAAATTCATTTCATTTGACTGTGTAATGTTTGCAGTTATCAGTACTGTCAACCATGATACCTGTCAAATTGCCGAGCCACCATGACTAAAGATCATGTTGAACTCTGACTAAAACATCAGATCTAGTTATTAGAGAAGGTATGGAAATCTCTGGATTCAAATGTAGGAACTATGTCTTCTTCACACTAATTTTTAAGCAAAGTCAAGTCCTTCAAGTGACTTTACTGATACAGATGTGCGACCCATAGTTAGGTAACACAGGTGTTTGCAAAAACGCTTCCTAATGACAGTGACTCTGTGTGATAACATGATTTACACAGCTGTTACCTTGCAAAGTATTTAATTTCCCTTTAGAAGTCCATAAGAGCAATCTGACCTTTGTCTTTTCATGTACACAGTAGCTTCGTGTTGACATTGTTCTGGCAGATAATTGAGTTAGTGAAGTTGTGTACTTGTTGATTTGAAATGTAATCATCTCACCTGCTCCTCTTTGCTTCAGCTTCTTTAGTTACCAGACAGAACTCCATCTGTGTGCATGCCTTAGTGAAACAGTACAGCATACTGTATACACAGATGGTGACGGAGCTGGCAAGGTGCTGGCCTCCATCGGGAGCAATTTAGGGTTCAGTGTCTTGCCAAAGGACACTTGGACAGGAGACAGGGATCGAACCACCAACCCTGGGATGAATGGACGACCCGCTCTACCTCCTGAGCCACAGCCACCCCACAACCTTTGTTGACATATGTTGTGTTGGGGCAAACCCCTCTGTGGCCCCTTGGGTGTGTTGCTCTGTACTCTGTGTTGTGTCTTTTGGGGACATCACCAGACTACAAATCTTTTCAACTCCGAAAACCTGTAAACTACAAGCTTTGTCTCCCTCTGCTGGATTTTGAGTGGAACTACAAATCTACCCAAGTGGGGATATGCCTGTGCATGTGACATTGGCTGTTATGGAAGCTTACTTTTCACTGTCAGTCACTTTTGTCAGTCATGTGACTTCACTGTAGGTGCAGGCTCAAGCGCTGCAGTTCAGTTTCTTAAAACCATTAGCTTTAAAGGGACAATGTTTCAATTTCTGTCAGATTTTGTTATTATTTTGAATCGAAGTTTCCCCATAGTTGTAACACGCAATGATTCTTTCTAGCTATTAGTCTATATGTTTACTACTTCATACTTCATTTGTCTTGTTGACCCCAGGCTTAGAAGAGATCTAATTTTAATCAAAGATCTATGCTTTCCCTTTCTCATATTCTGCTCAGTTGTTTGGTTGTTTGGACAGGTCTTTGTCCACTATCACAATCTGTTGCACCAGACAGTGTAAATCATCTACTGTGACTGACAACAAAGGGACCGAAAAATGTCAATTTCTTCTTTCAGTTGGTTCGCTAACCTTGGTGATGGCTAATGCTGGACTTCTGTTGCTAGTAGGTATGACAAAGGATAACAAATTAGAAAACAGTGAGGCTGTTCAGCATGTACAGTACAGCTAAAGCATGTTATGTTGTCAGGTGCATGTGGCTGAGTTGGACCAAACTGTGTTAACTTAGACTGCCACAAGAGGGCAGCAACAAATATTATTTCACCATTGATGCTGTAATATCAATAAAGTATAATGAAATAAAGTACTTTTTTTTTTAGTTGAGGCTCTTATCAATAGTGATTTAGATTTTAATAAGGGGTGCTCATAGATTACTTTCCATATCAAGACTGTGAATTTGTCCCAGGGGCCTTTATTTATTGGCCAGTAGGGGATACAAGCAACATAATGGAAACTGGTCCAAATATTCATCCTGACACATTCTCTAATATGCCAGAAATAAGTTATATACCAGAGTAATATACCAGAAATAAGGTGGATATATGTTGATCCCAGCTCACAGTACGCATTTCAGAAGCAGGTTCCCGACTATTCCTCGTGCTTTGTGTACTTCATATACTGTATATATACAGTATGTATGTTGACTGCAGCAGTACTTATTTGCATAACATTACTTATCATGAAATGTTTTTTAATACAGATCCACGTATATATGCAGTAACAGTGTTTCTAGCACTGTAAGGTGCTGTGGGATAAGCATATCTATCCATCTATCCATCCATCCATCCATCCATTAGCATAACCTATGTTAGGAAGGCCAGAGTACTCATTTTAAATGCACACAGGGATAGTATGCCTCATACAGTGTAATGGGGCAGGTAACATGGGTTTAATTGTCCTGCAAGCAATATGACAGGCAGCCAAATTAGCATCGTGGGAAACCATTACTGTGACCGTAAAATATTCAATTCTGTTTTTATATTTAGATCAAGCTCGTGGCCCAGTGGTTTCTAAGCACTCTACAGCCAGTAAACACACAAAGCCATTATGTTTACTGTGTGTTTTCTGATGCATTATACATGCTTTCACAAGAAATGTCCGCACAGAAATGTGTTGTGGGCGTACAGTTTTGCAACAGAAGTAGAATTGTGTTGTTAATTCTGATGATAAACCCAGTTGTGACTTCTTCTAGCTTTAATTAAATTACAATCTTTTTGAATAAAAAAGGATCTGGTTGGTGCATTTGTGGATGTCAAAATATAATAGTCTAAAAACAGCAAACTAAAACATACCAACGGTAAGCATTGTATTTTTTATTGCATTGTGATGCATAAGAATATAATTACATGCTCACCAACTTGCCAGGACACGTGCCCATTTTGTAATGGCTTATACATGTGGAAGATGTTTGGCAAAGTTAATCTGGGTAACATTTCCAGTCTGTAAAGTTCAGGTTCTGTGCATATCTGCACAGACAAGATTCCACCACAGTGAGTGTTAAGAGAATGAACATGTCTGTTAGCATTTTCATTGTTTTTAAATCTTTTAAAGGTTCTATGTGGGGCTCCATTGATGACATATATAACCATTGCATTATCCTCTTTTCCTTAAATGAAAGTGTCAGTGATGCAGCAGGTAGGTTGTGTGCAGGTGTAGTGCAGCTACATGTAATGTACACACAGACAGTTCTCAGCAAAAGTTTTGTTGTTGCAGGTAATTGGCTATTAAATCCATACAGAAGCAAGCATGAAAAACAGTGCAAGGATGAGACATGAGAAGCCTCTGTAATTTCTTTAGCCTTTCCCTGGCTCATGTGGAGTGTTGTTGCAGGTTACAGGTGTGTGCTGGTAGTGAACGTGCGGTGCAGCAGGCCAGTCTTGGCAGCATGGTGAAGGGCCAGAAGTCAGCTGGGAGGAAGAGCTCTCACTGTCACCGCAGACAGGTACTGGAAAAAAACAGATAACAATGTCTGGATGTTAGTCTCACTCCCTTCACTGTCAGATTGTGGAAAACACACTTCCTTTTATGTTAAGACCCAACTCGACTCCCACCTGTGCAACCCGTCATTTGAACAATAAATTTTACTCTGTGTGTCAGTGGAGATAAACTCAATATATCCCACTTTACACACACACAAATGATTAAAAAGGCACCATCTGAATGTCTTGATCCTAGTTTACCAGACACTGCGCTCTCTGTTAGCATATGAAACCACCAAACTTTACCCACTTTACACTTTAGTCACAACAAGTGCTCAGAGAAACATCAGTTTCCTGGATAGGGATTAAACAACTTAGTCCTTAAACTCATGCAGATAAAGACCTGCACGAGGGACATACAGTTTGTGCTCAAACACCAGGCAATACAGTGAAAGTCATGTTATAGTGATAAATTCACATACTCGTATTCTAGAAAGCACCACAGAGACAGTAGTTGCTAATTGACTTTGTTCAGAAATTATCTCCATTACAGTCTGTCTTGTCTTATTTGTTTTCAGCTAAGGATCATTATGACAGTAACAGATGAGATCATACTTTGAAAATTAATCATGTTAAATAATCGATAATAATTATAATCCACCCTCTTTAATCCAGGTTTCACCTGTCTGTTTTATTCTTCATTCCACTTGGTAGTTTTATTGAGCAGTAAATGGAAATTCACAGCTAGTCCACCTACTCTAATCAATGCCCTCTCTATGCAGCGTGCTCACCGCTGAAAAATAAAAACGAAGCATGACATGGCTTCACTGAGCATGTGTAACATACTGTTAAGCTATTTTCTGGTCATTTGATTATGCCGTGGTATGCACAGTGTGTTTGTGTGTGTATAAGGGTGACACAGTCACACAAGTGGCCCACCTGTCCTGTGTGTTGTCCTGTGCTGTAATGTGCCTCAACGGTGGAGTCATTTATCCCTCTTCAAGGGCAGCGGGGACACGACGAGTGAGAGAGACAAACACAGACAGAGAGAGAAAATTAGAATAAATTGGTGGGTGGGAGAGGAGAAAAGATTGGGGACTTGGAGAGAAAGGAAGTCTGGTCAAGAGGCACAGCTGCCTCGCACAGACAGATGTATGTGCACACACTGAAGGGTTGGTGTGGAGTCACTTGTCTGCTAAAGGGTGTGTGTGACAAGGTTAATGTGCCCCTAGAAAATCTCTGGACACTCAGGAGACATGACAGCCACACACCCACACACACACACACCCTCTCACAACTGCTGTGACCCCTCATTCTGCCCAACAATATGCATTATTTTTAGCAAGGGGTGACAACTAACTTTATTTGTGACAGGCGCTATTCCCTCTGATGGATTTATGCAAGAATTAATTTATTTATGATCAAGTTTCAATTGTAAGATTTTGTGTGTTTTATGTATTAGATTTCAGTATTTCTAGTAGTCAGTAGGTAACATTTTCCTTGTCTGACAAAGGAAAATGGTAATGAGCTGTATTCTTAAACTTCACAATGCCAAGTTGATGTCTGCAAAATCCAAGATCAAGATGAGGTTAAAGTAATTTGAACTAGATTGTTAGTGTCTTTCTTACTTAAAGCCAGTATGTAATTCTTTGGTGCCATCCAGTGGTAGTATGAAGAAATCATTCACTGTGGCAGACAGCAATGCCTGCTGCTTCCCCCACCACCCACAGATTCGACCCAGGGACACTGAGATTATTGGACTGAAAGCAGCACATAGACTGCACCATTTTTGCTTTACATATAATTTTAGTCCTTTTTAAGCTTTTATTTGTTGATTTGTGTCTTCTTTATTCTGTAGCTCATGTTTTCATGTCTGGTTTTGGTCCCACAGAGTGGTGGTCAGGCAGACATGGAGGAAGGCCAGCTCCAGTCAGACACCCAGAATCCTCCACAGGAGCAGCCCAGAGAAGGAGACCAGTCCTCTGACCAGGCCCAACTCCAGACCTCTGCTTCAGTTGAGGTGATGTCGGAGAACTTGGACCAGGACGAACTTCCGATGGACGGCCAGGAAAAGGGCGACTCTGCTGCCCAGCTCCAGGCCAAGCCTCTGTGGAAGCCCATTCCCCCCCTGCTGCCTGAGCCTGGGCACCACAGGAGCAGTACCACTGAGGTCAGGGACCAGAGCTGCCAGACTGAGGAACGGCTTCAGCAGACCAGCGCCAACAGCCATGGTCACAACACAGGTGGGTAAAGTTTTCTTCCCTTTGCACTTCCTGCTGCTTTGATTCATCCACCCACAGGCTGAAACTGCCTATCAGCCTGCTGTGTAACTTCACTGCCTCTGAACATCGGACAACGGCTGGCTGTGAACTCCAAATAAAAACAAATGGTGTGTCCTCACAGAGGAAATGGAAACCAAAAGAGGCGCTGCATTTAGTGTGCACTGCTGGTTACCTTAAAGTGTCAAACATTTATTTTGTCTGTGTGAAGCCCCCTGAGGCAAATTTGTGATTTGTAATATGAGGCTTTAGTATAACTATTGTAATGTCTTGAGTAACTTGAAAGTCATGTTTACTCCCACTATGTAAGCTGTGGGATGACTCAGGTCACTAACTGAGTAGGAAATTGACTGATTGATTAACTTGGACTTACCTACCTATGACCTACCTTTAGAATTGGTGTAAAACTTTTCATGAACTGTTTGAACCTGCAAAAGTAATCCTATCACTGCCAGGATTTGGGAAAGCTTACCTCTTGGTTTGTGGCAAATGAAACAATAAAAGTACAGCCTGGGAGGCATGAAAATATAGAATGTAAAATTAAGATATGGCTTGAATGAATGAATATATTGCTGTCTGAGGTGTAACCACTTCATCCACAGAAATTTGCTGGTTGGAAATTAGGCCACACTTATCAGTCTCTCACAGGATGATCTTATCCTGAAACTACAGGCACCCATAACTGCCAATTATTCCTTCAGTTGAAAGCTAGCGTGTTTCATGACTCTAAAGCCAAGCTAACCCATTGATATTGGATTATAAAATGTTCTACATGGCTATTAAAGCTGTAATTGTTGTTGATGTAATGTTTTCTGCTGAATGCTGACATTTTTTTCTTTCACCTTAGCTTTCTTCCTTCCTTCAAAAACCGACGTAGATGTTTTGAATCTTGTTAATTTCTACCTGCAGCACATTTAAAAGTGAACTCACAGTAGCGGGGAAAGGGTTTCACCACTCGTAGTAAAAGGAAGCTGTTTATTTCAACTGATGTTTCTGATTGGTTGATCTTTGCAGGGGGGGTGTGGAGGTCGGCAGGTCACTGACCTGCCCTGCTGGGATTATAGCAGTTTGCATGGGGGAGGTGTTGGGGGGTGGGGATGAGGAAATCATATTCTGTCACACGTTAGTACATAATCTCCATCTCTCTCTCTGTCAAACCCGCACACACAGTCAGTCACATTTCTAGCTCTCTTTCCTTTTGTCTGTCTCTCACTCACCAACACACACACACACACACACAGACGTTGCCATGTTGCACTACTTACCCTGTCGTGTGGGTTTGTATGCTTGAGCGTGTGCATTCAAGCATATATATATATATATATATGTGTGTGTGTATAACCTATAACTCTAACCCAACAAGGCTTTAAACATGCAAGGTCTCCGCTTCTAGTCTTGTTATCTGACCAGAAGTAACTTAATCTTGGATAGAACAAGAACTGGAAAAAGGAAATTCTGTCTGGTTAAAAAACAGACAAAAATGATTTACTATAATATATATGTTGCCATGAATGAACAAAACACAGCATTGTCCTCTGATTGACAATAGTTCATCTTGGCTAAACATAAATTGTAGTGTGCGGGCTGTAATTAAAGTGCATGCTTCAAAACTGAGCAAACAGTTGACATTTGTCACAGCTGGACACATTGAGAGTGTTTGATTTGGAGCTCTGTCCCAGTCAGCGCTGTTAAAAAATGCCCTTTTTGTTGCAGCAGAAGTGATGCTTTCACATCAATATAATCTGAGTAATGAGACTTGTGCATTTGAGGTGATTACAGGGTCTGTGGTGGTGTTTGTGAGTGTAATTGGTCTGCTCTCTGGACTGTTGCTCCTCTCTGTTTGTATGCCCATGTCCATGAAAAGTTAAGATGTTATTGACGTAAAAATGAAGTTGTCGAAATTTAAAAAATGCAGCAAAACGGGTAGAATGAGAGCACTTTACCTTCCTGTAATCCATCTCAGTAGCCCATTGTGGGTCACGGAGCCACAGTCACTGCATCAATAATGCAGGAACCAAAGCCCCACTCCTGCTATTTTATCTTTAATGTTTTATACAAAGGAAAAATAAAGTTGTCCGGCACTGAGATCAATAAGTAAAAATTACACCCCAATGGCGTATTTGTTAAATTTATTTCCTGTGTTTTTCTGTTGCAGGCAGAAATATGTGTTTTGCACTTTTGTGATATGCAATATCTTTTAAGAATTCTTTGTGGTGTCTGTTCTCTGCAGTATTGTGTTATATTTTAGTCAGGACTTGAAGTTAAAAGAAATCTCTGATCTAAATTGCATATATTGCACATATTTTTATTTTGGACATTTACCGGATGCTGCTATTGACTGACATTTGAGCATGGGTTGCCTTGAGTGCAATAGTGGGATATGTTTAAATTCCTAGGTCAACAAAGCTTGCAAACAACCAAAAATGTGAAGGGTAAAAGGTGATTTCTTTAGTGCCCTTATAGTATTATTGTGGCAATCGAATGATTGAAAGTAATAAATTGATGGTAATATAAGAGGTCAGTAAATCAAACAAAACATTAAACCCCTACCTGCATCAGGATTGCTGTTCTCCAGCTGACCCTGTACTCCCTGGTGATTGAGGTCGAGCGAAAGCAAAACATTTTCCTGTCCACATCACTAGGTTTCCTCCTGGTCACGTTCCTGTTTTAGCTGATAAAGTGGCCCTGTGTGTGACACCCAAGCTCAGGTATCAGATGCTGCGTTGGCTCCGAACACTGTTTGACTAAGCACAGAAGAATGTGTCATCAGTATGCCTCTGCCCCCCACTGCATGTTTGCCAACAGTCCCACTTGAGCTGTAGTCCTCTGAACAAGCATCAGCGACAGATTGAATTAGTAAGAGATGATTTTCATCTTTTAATGTCTGCACTGTGTATTTCCTTTCTGATCGCATCTGTAAAAGTAAGGAATGAGGGATATATGTAATGATATACTGAAACTGGAAAGTAAAGATAGATGACCTGCTTTCTCATAGTCATAATTTAGCGTGAGTGTGTGCGCGAGGAGGTAATGAGGTCAGAGTGAATCACTGTCCCATACAGACCTCATTGTCTGACTGTGATTGGGTGTACCTGTCAAGCACACTGCAATATACTTTGTGTCTTACCAGGTCCCCAGAATTCCCAGGTGACGATGTATTTCTCAAAGACTGTCATACTCAGATGTAATTATATGGCTTTGATAAAATGCAATCTCTCTCTCTCTCTTTCTCTAGGTCTCTGCGTGGAGCCCGGAGATCCTCCTCTGCTCCAGCAGCCTCTGCAGACCTCCAAGTCCGGGATTCAGCAGATAATTGAATGTTTCCGTTCAGGTTTGTGTCTGTGTGTTTTCTTATTATCCATTTATTTATTTATTGCTATTTATGATGCAGTTAGAAATGACACAGTTGCTTAGGTGTTCCTCAGATTCGTAGGCGCCTGATTTTTGTGTTTTCCTTTACATAAATAAAGACATTTCCACCATAAATTGGTATAGAAAAAAATCACCATTATGCGGGAAATCGCCAGCAGCCCATCACTTTAGCACATCCTCTAGCGGATTCACAATGAAAGCTTTCCAGTGCTTCATTGGTGGAAAACTTTTAATGTAAAACAGTAGCAGGAAATACGTGCTTTGCATTAACACAGCAGCATTAGCTCCAGTAGCTCCATTTCCTTATTACAAGAGCTGTCGAAGTATAAAAAGCAGAACATAGCAGTTTAAAACTGCTACTGTTTCTCTTGTTGCCTACACGATCCCACATGTTTTGAGCTAGCCATGTTGAGTGTAGGGTGGCATCCAAAGCTCTTTCAAGGGTTGAGACCGTGACTGGCTGGAACTGCTCCCAGGCAGGGCCACCAATATTGTGGGTCAGTGCGGTGATCCCCTGCTGTTGTGGTATACAACCATGCGTCAAACACACCACAGCTGCATCTTTGCTGAGCCAGTGGCAAAGGGCAATAGACGCCAAGGCTACACTATTCTGAAAGAGGGAAAAACAGGACACAATGCATGTTTTGTTTGTGTGTGTTTGTGACAGCAAGTTGCACAGGTACTGACATCTGTGTGAGTCACCATAACAGTGTTTAGTCAGTGCATGCACACGTGTGTCCGACAGAGCAAACAATACATGCTGCTACTTAGACAGAGGAGTTTGTCTTTTTGTGTACAAATATGAGTCAGCTAACCAACAAAGCACTGAATACTTCCATATGGACAAATTGAATTGATATTGAACATATGAGTCAGCATGCTGACGACAATGATGTAAAAAGTATAGGGGATGGCAGCAGTGACGCAGAAGTAGCACTATTTATAAGGTCAATGAGATTTTTATTGAGATTACCTCACATGCCTTTTATTCAGACTAGAATCATCATCAGCTTCTTTTCTCTGTTAACTCTTGTTTTCCCCAGTTTTCTTAGTGATATTGATCTATAAGGTATAAGATCATATAAATGCCTATAGTTTACAGTCAGCTTTTTCAGCAAGATGTTATTGCTTTAACATTTCAGTGTATTGAAACAGATCTTGTTTTTGCAATGTGCAGGGTACTTTATCAGCCTGAAACTGCCACCAGTATACAACAATTGCAGACTAATTTCTAACAACTTCAAGACCAAAAATATAATTTAGATTTTTTGTACTCCATTGCTAGGTGGAGCATCACAGCAAAGTGAGGCAAGGCTTCTTTGTAACACTGCCATGATGATGAGATTGATGACATTTTACAATATTCGGTATATAATTCTCCCTGAACTCACTGGAAGTAATCATCACTGCTTTTCTTTGGCTTGCAGGCACCAGCCAGCTGAAACACATGCTGCTGAGGGAGGTGGACACCATCTTTGAGTGTAAACTGTGTCGCAGTCTGTTCAGAGGCCTGCCCAACCTCATCACACATAAAGAGTACTACTGCCTAACACGGCTGCCTGAACCTGACGGTTAGTGACACACAACACGGCATGCAGACATGCACACATAGAAACACGTCCAGAATACTTACACATAAACATTTATAAAACTTAGAAAACCGTATTCTCAGAGTGCTAAAATCAAAGCCCAAGAAACATAAAAGATGAAAAAAACACAAATGCCCATTAACTCAATAATAAAATCAACAGACAGAACAGGTCAGACACAAAGGGCCAGAGGTTTTGTGCATTCGGAGAACTTCAGATCACACAAACAAATAGAGACTCCCTGAACAAGGCAGGGATCAAGCTGACTTGAGGTAGGCACACACATAAACCTATGCAGAGAATCATTGATTACGTCAACGTCTCCTAAAGCTTCTCCACATTTCACTTCCACATTCTGACATTCCCAAGGTTTCTCCTCTCTTTCACACCATCTGTCTCCTTGCTCATTATTCTCTTCTTATCTCCTCTGTCTGTAACACACTGCTCTTTCATTCCTTTACACACACCTGCTCGCACAAACTCACATGCACATTATAACATGTTCAACCCATCAATCATTTCTCTTACTCAAAGTGCAGTTTCCCCTCTCATATCACTAAGGAAATGGACTTTGATCTTGCAGCATTTTGTGTTTTATCTACTTCTCATTAGCCACAGTATGTGTCCATGTCTCTACTCTTTGCTGCTTAGAAGTGGCAGGAGACTCGGGGAAAGGATGAAGCCTAGGAGACTCTTCAAGTCATTTCTCTGTTACCCAACTCTCCTCTCATCTCCTCCTAAAAGAGAAATGCATCTCAACACAAACAGTCAATTGTATTGTTCTCGGTTTTATTCACTTAAATGATCGCTGTTGTAAAAAAGTTGTTCATCGCACTCTTCTTTTCATCGGCTTCTGGTCTTAATGAAGTTGTTCCTTGTACCAGTGACTTAATTTTTCTCAATCAAGAATCCATTACCAGTGCCTGAAAGTGTGTCGTATTGTTATTTTGATAAATGACTTAATTGGTGTCTGTTTTGCACTATTGAGGGCATTAATTGTGTGGTTACCGGATAAACAAAATAGCTTTCTTTGAAACTCTCAATTTTTCACTATCCAGCCCTGACAGTGGACCTATACAGTCTCCAGTCATGATTAGTGGTCCATTTTAAAGTGCTTAAAATTCCTCTCTTTCTATCTTCTCTTTATCTCCTGCTGTAAAGAATTTTATGAAAGAAACTTGCTCATATACTAAAAGAGGAATATCCACATCAAGGATGGCTTTAGAGAGGCAAAATAAGTGTATTCACTATAAAAGAAAGCGCTGTGCAGATAAAAATATGTGCCAAGCCAAAAGTGCATAAACAGAAAATTATTTGTAGACCTGGACTCACATCTTTTCAGTGCCTGAGTGGTTACACAAACCCATCCACGTTCTAACCGTATTAAGCGTTTTTCCATTTTGCCTTTTTTGTGGGCATTTAAAAATGTGTTCAGCAACACAAAGGAACATTGAAGAGAAGGGGTGACTGGCCTCTCTGAGATGATGTTGTCTTTTTAGATTTTTGGGCTTTTATCTGATGCCCATGTGCAAGAAGTAGGCAGGCTGGGGTTCAGACATTTTGAGAGCATGCCTGTGTTGTCTTAGTCCATAGGCTGCTGACGCACATATAAGGGTTCAGCATATCGGTTAATTGGATGACTTTGCTAACCATCAGGCCAAAATGTGTCAGATGACTTCACAGCTAACTGAATGTTCATACACTGTGTGATCAGGGCAACTTTCCACCAATAAAAATCTTCCCGGGGGTTATACCTACTATCCAATATCAAGACTAAATGTACCTTTTTTGAAGGTGCCATAAGTAAAACACGGCTCTATAGTAACGTCAAGTGGAAGTAGTGGGAAACTAAAACAACTAACTTGTGTCCTTTTCCACAATCCTTAATGTTTTTTTTTATTTTTTTATTTTTCCAAGAAAATCTAAATTTTGAGTTTGGTGTGTCTACCCTATGTTTTTAAATTTTACACTGGGACCTCCACTGAGTACAAACTGACTCAGGTGAGGTGGTGCCAAAAAATGCTAGTTAGCATTGCTAGTTAGCATTTTTTGCATTCAAATCTACGTTCTTCATTCCAGTATAAAATGTCAAACAGCTAGTGAGACAAGACACAATTTGCTGGATGTTTGTAAAATCCCAGCTAACTACAGTGCTGTGGCAAGCTCACACCAGTTATGTATATCACCAAAAAACACATTAGCTTATATTGCAACATTAGCTACATCATATGTTGCCTACAATAATGTTATTTACTATCATGTTTATTTTAAATTATGTCATGTATTGTTACGATTGTTCCTCTCTAGGTCCGACGGGTGACGACAGGCAGAGTGTAGCCATGAAGGATTTATTGGACGCCATATATCCCAGAGTCGACCGGCCAGACTACGTTGTCCGACTGGAGCCCATTCAGACCACTACCAAGGCCGTGTTCCAGTACCTCACCACAGAGGAGGAGCTGGCTAGATATCCATCGCACACACCCAGGTACTGCAGGCGGTATGCTGATGGATTAAAATGCAACATATTTGGTTGTTCACAGAGGAACACTAAATTAATCTAGTTGGTGCCATGTGGTTTCTATAGACGTGACT
Source organism: Maccullochella peelii (assembly GCA_002120245.1). Classification (NCBI taxonomy): domain Eukaryota; kingdom Metazoa; phylum Chordata; class Actinopteri; order Centrarchiformes; family Percichthyidae; genus Maccullochella; species Maccullochella peelii. Next base: position 248,250 of record LKNJ01000122.1, on the reverse strand, counting down.
TCCTGTCATCTAAGACCCTCATCATGTGAATGGGATTTTAGGCTACTCCCAGCCTCCCCTTGCCTCTGACTTGTCTCAACATCCTTCACAGTGCCAGAGAGAGTCCGGTAGCATGGGAAGGAGAACCAGTGGAGGGTGTGGACAACAACCAGCTGAGCCAGCCAGGAGGGCCAGAGAGCCACAGCAGCCCTGGGCATAGTCAGGGACAGAGGAGATGGGAGGCTGAGGAGGAGGCTAAAGAGGAGCAGCCACAGCATGAAGACGAGGGGTCCACTAGTGGGGTAGGTGACTGGACACGTCAGCAAGCACAAGTGACAGTGAAGTGGGGGTGCTCCGAGTGAGTATCCAACCAAAGTCAGTGCATGCACTTCTTTAAACTGATTTTAGAAATACCTGTCATTGCTGAGATGTGGTGCATTTTCATATGCTAAATGATAAAATGATCTCATTTTCTGCGTTGTTTATCATAGTCAGTCAGTCTCTCTCTTTCTGTGTTCTCTCCCTCCCATCCAGGTTGAGGATGTGACAATATCCTGTTGTCTGTGTGGTCAGGACTTTAACTCCCGCCGCAGCATCAGGCGTCACTGCCGCAAAATGCACCAGACCAAACTGGAAGAGCTCCGAAAGTTCACAGAGACACGCACAGTTCCCACAAGCCTGCTTTCTATGGTGAAAGGTAAGAGTTGATACAAATTACAAAGAAAAGCAACAAAAACGAACAGATTGCATATGGTCATTTATAAACCAACAAACCGCCTGAAATAATCTAAAACAAAAAACAAAAATGTCAGTACTTGGTTCTATGCATGCATGTCACTGCGGAGGCATTGCAAATGTTGGTTATTTACAAGTGAAGAACAGATGACATGGGTTATTTTTGCATATAAATAAATAAAGCTCTGTGTTCATTTCTGTCAGTTGACCTGTTGTCAAATAAAAATATGTAATGTGTTGTGTTTTTGCTTTGTGTTTGCTTTGTTTGTTACAGAAGTCATTTTAATTTTTGATTTTTAAAGGAAACGTATGAAATAATAATTATTGTTATTGTTGCTGGAGGTCGGCCAAGGACTCTCAGCACACCGACTGGAAAATCCTGCCCAGTGTGCCTCAAATCCTTTGCTACTAAAGCCAACGTACGCCGTCACTTTGACGAGGTGCACCGCGGTCTACGGAGGGACACCATCACACCCAGCATCGCTTCGCGGCCTGGCCAGCCCTTCTCTCTGGAGCTCACGCCCCCCAGGAAGAGCAACGCCTCTCCAACACGTAGCAGCAGCTCCAAGTCCACCCCTGTGAACTCTAAAACAACGCCTTCAAATCAAAACCAGTCCAAACCTCAGAGTCCGCTCCCAGCCTCTCCACAGGCGACCCCGGCCTCATGTCGCTGCACGCTCTGCAAGAGGAACTACAGCTCTCAGGTCTGTTTGTTGCCCCACTGGCAGCTTCAAGCTTTTCTAACTTTTGGTGTCTTAAAAGTCTCAGGTCCTTGTTCTGTGGGTGGTGTTTTTTATCTTAAATGGGTTGTCCTAATTGTGGGAATTCCACACATTGAGAGGAGGAAAAAACAGTATAGATATGTAACCTATACATGTAAATCATGGAGAAAAATGCATCAATTTTTTCTGTGTATTTCAGCTCATGTTGAAGAGACACATGCGTATTGTCCACAAAATATACAGCATCAAAAGTAACAGGCCCGCTACCACGACAACCCCCTCTACTACAGCAGCCACTCCAAGTAGCAGCACTAACTTAGGCCCAAGCAACAATATCCGCGTGAAAGAGGAAGCAGTAGAACCTTCAGATGAAGATGAGGAGGAGGACATTGACAGCAGTCCGGCCCCGTCTCCTAGTGACAGCACTGAGACAGCTAAAGATGTTGCCGTGGCACAAACCGCCATGAGGGTGAAGGAAGAGGAGGCCCCATCGAGCCCAAAGATGACGCCATCCTTAGCTACATCTTCCTCGCGTGGGGGTAATATGTGCAGCGGGGGTGTGCCTGCCAAATTGACCAAACTGTCAGTGGGTTTTGACTTCAAGCAGCTCTTCTGCAAACTGTGCAAGCGACAGTTCAGCTCACGCCAGAACTTAACAAAGCACATTGAGCTGCACACGGATGGCAACGACATCTTCATAAAGTTCTACCGCTGCCCCCTCTGTCGCTACGAGTCACGTCGCAAACGTGACGTCCTGCGTCACGTGACTGTGGTCCACAAGAAGTCTTCTGCATACCTGGCCAAGATCATGCCCAAACTGGAGAGCAGGGCGGTGAAGAGGCTAGCTGAGGCTGTCCTCAACAGTACCAACCCCAACAAGAGGACAAGCGGCAACGTCAAAGAGGAAGTGAACGGACGTCATGTTTCTTCGTCATCGTCCTCCTCTCCTTCACCTCCCGTCACTCGCAAGCAAGAGTGCTCCACAGCTCCCCCAGCTACCGCCTCCGCCTCCGCCTCCTCCTCCGCAGCCCCGCCTCCTGCCCCCATCACTCGGAAACAGCAGGACCTCTCATCACCAGCGTTCACCCCTTCCCCCCCTGTCACCCGTAAGCAGGAGAGACAGCAGACTCACCAACATCGCCCCATCAGCCCCCCACTGACCCGCCGCAGTGAAAAACACACACACCAACGCAACTCCTCCTCCTCCTCCGCCGCTACCTCACCCAGCAACCAAACCCCCCACACACGACGGCACGACGTCCAGTCGGAGAGCAGCGGTACAGGGTCGTCCTCCACTGAAGTCAGAGTGACCAAGAATTTCTCCCTCCACGCCTGCGACCAGTGTGGACGGGCCTTTGCAAAGAAGGTACTGGATTTTAAATTACTCTTTTAAAAGAAACACTTTTCCCAGTGTCCATTGTAATATTACAGATGTCTAAACTGGTATTAAGTTTAATTCCTCTAATGTAACTGTAATGAAACCACAATAGCATTTATCTGTATATTGTATGGCTTTATTGCTCAGAAATTCAGACTAAATTATCTTTTCTTTACATTGTTTTTTTTCAGCTGTATCTGGAGTCTCATAAGCGAAGTCATCGTAATGCAGCGACGGCAGCAGCCAACAGGAGGAAAGGAGTCAGCACCCGCTCCAAATCCCTGGTCTGGTGAAACACACACTGTAAGAATACAGAGGGTTTACCTACTGTACAAAGACTGCTGCTTCATCGCTGTCTACTTGTCCTCCCTTCATTTTTCTTTCCTTTTTGCACTGGATTTCTTCTTGTCTTGTTTACTCCCTCTGCTGCAGCGGTGTATTCAGAAACCACAAAGAGACGCTGCTGTGTGGTGTGCACCTGAGCAAAATTTGTGAATGTCTCTGTGTGTGATACATGAGTTTCCTTTGTGGCAAGAGAGGTGTGTGTTTATGTTTGTGTAGAAGACCATTCCCTAAGGCAAAGATGAGAAACCACAACCATTCTGCAGGCTTTAATTGACCACTTGGCACGTTTACCAGCTTGTTTCCTACCTTCTCCGTCTCGCTTATGTCTGTGTACGTCTCTGCTCATTAGAAATCTTCCTCTTTGTCTAACTGTTGCTTGTTCATTAACTCTTTCTTCCCTCCTTTTTCTCTCTTGATCCGGTACCCTCTGTATTCCCTTCTTTCTTTTGTTCTCCTCTTTTTTCATCTCTCACCTGTCTTCTTCTTCTTCTTCTTCTTCATTGTTTCTCTCTCTGCTCACAGTCCACCGGGGATAATGGACGAGCGAGCCACTAATAACGAAGAAGCGGATCAAAACTTTCAATTGGAAAAATAATGGAGGAATGGAACGAGCACAGAGCCGGAGATGAAGGAAACAAACCGAAGGAACAATGGTGCATGATAGAGGAGTGAAGTACAAAGGATTTCCACCTTTTGCTTTAGAACCAAATATACATTTTTCTGTATAGTTTCATTATGAAGCCAGACAGCTTGCTGGACAGTGGCGCTGCTATCGACAGGAAGAAGCTTCACTACTACTGTGTATATATATCTGTATTTACTTACAACAGTGTGTAAATATAGATCCATATGCAGGTGACTGATTTGTACTGCTTTGCTCTTGGTAAACCACCTTTAGCAAAAGGAGGAAGGTAGACTATGGAAGTGTGTGTGTGTGTGTGTGTGTGCGCGTGCGTTTGTGGAAGAGGGAGAGAATCAGAACTGGATCGGGGTCTCCACAGAAAATTGACTGGAAACAAACTGGATTTTTTTTTTTTTTTCGGGAGAAAGCAGAACATGATTGGCTATTAACATTTGAAAACTTCAACCTTTCTGTATATTCAAACCTTATATAGTGTGTTGAATACCACTTGCTCAACATTACGACAGATCAACAGAAAATACATCTTCAACCCCTACTTTTCCCTTCCCCTTCATTTCCCTGACATTTTCCCACTGACAGTTGGAGCACTGTTGTGTCCTGCTGTCTGACAGAGAGAAGCTGCACCCAAAGTGTTGCTACTGTGAGTCTTCAGAAGGCTAGCTGCTTGCCTCAGAGCTGAAAATCACCTTTATCGTCTCATGTAAATGTTGCTACTGAGAAGCTAACCAATCACAGATCAGAATTCCAGTTGTTATTTTCTACATGCAAGCAGCAGTCCATAGTCTGGTTTAGTAACCTGCTGATTCTGCTTTGCAGTGACCAACAGCAGCTGGAGTCTTGTATTAGAGTATGAAAGGCTCATTAATTACAGAGTATGGTCAAAGTAAGGGAAAACCCAAAGTATGTTTTCCAGTTTTTCTTGAAAATTGTGTGTGTGCTTTTTGAAAAAACAATTGTTTTCTTACATATCATTGTTATGTTCTGCCTTTTTTGTTAGACTGCATTTCTGAAGGGTGTTTTCTTTACCTTGACCGTACCCTGTATTACCTCCATATATAAGGTGTCTAACATATGGAAGTAATACAGGGTACGGTCAAGGTAAAGAAAACACCCTTCAGTCCAGTAATAGCCTGATGGGTCTCTTATAACCAGGCTATGAGAAGCAAGGCTTCAATAAAGGCATCAGTCTGTGAACTGAGGGTGTTATATTCTGAAATGAGGCAATCATTTAGGGAATAAATGACATAATTATGATGATGTGATACAATTATAATATAACACTTTTTTACAGATTCTTAATAGATATTAAATCCCATTAGCTTTACATTAATTTGCTTTAAAATATGGGTTATTTTTGAAGATAACACCTCAGTTCGACTTTTAACTCTAAGGTGTGCTACCACAGGCTATCAAATTAACACCATTATATCCTCCTACATGGTAAATCACTTGTTAATGTAGAAGAATCCAATTTACAGTGAGCTGGAAAGATATGACTGTACCTATCGTTAAGGAGGAATATATGTTTGAATGCACACACTAACAACCATGCTGCTTTAGATGTTAGAAACCATTAACTGGAAGTCTTTATTTGCTATGTTGAGTGAAATATCCCGTCTTCATGCTTGTCTCAAAACAAAAAGCTGACCCTAGGCCACTTCAGAAATCAGTCCTCAAACCCAGACTGGCAACAGTGCAGCATCACAGCAATGTGCTGGTGATTTATTGCAAAGCAGACATCAGCTGTAGTGCCTGAGCAGCAGGTGTTACCACTTTGAATTGACACCAGCTGTTTGGGAATCTACATTTAGTGGTGCTAATCCTAATTATAAAGGGGCCAAAATGTGGGAGCTGTAAACAGGAAAAAAAGAAAAGAAAGCTGCATGCCTTGGTATGTTAATCAGTTCAATTCTCAAAATGTAAAAGTTTACATGAACTTTTCGTTCCATTAACAAACAATGCAGGGGCTCATTTGAAAAAACTTTGTGAACATTTCTTTTTAACTTTACGTATATAAACTCCTTTTTTGTGTGTGTGTGCTGCATCAGTTCCATTCAAAATGTGCTTTCATGTACTCAAGCTTAAGGGGGCTGCATTTGTTCAACAGCACCCAGGGGTAGTCTTTGAAACACTGGCACATGAGTTGGGAGGAAAGGATTGAGGAAGACCAAATGTAGATATGTCTTATTGTTCAAACAGAAAGCCATGAAATGGAACAAAAACCAGAAAAAAAGGAAAGACCAAACTTTATTTTTATAACTGAAGACGCTACTGCAAGGTCTTGAAAACATGTATATATGCATTCATCCTACACGGATGGTATAAATAATAGTTATAATAATCACAATAGTTATTGACTTGTACTTAACTGTTGGTTAACCATATGCTTCAAACATGTCGGACTAGTTACTACTCAGTTTCATACTGAGGCAAGTTTGCGTTGTTCCACGATTAGTTGTCTTGTTTTGTATCTCATTCCTTTTTGAAGTTGTTTTTTGTTGGAATGTGTCAAGAAGAGAACAGGAATCAAACCTCAAGAGACTCTTAGGGCTTTTCTTTTTAAAATTTTTGTCATTTCTTTCATCATCAGTTGTAATATGTTATTAAGCTCACCTTCTAGATAACCTGAGAAGAGTTAGAGGAGCCTTTCAGACAGGAATGTTAAAACCAACCACTTAATAAATAAAAATGTACTGCTTCAAACCTCAGTGGGGGAGTTTTCTGTGGCTTCGTTTTTTCCCCCTCAGATATGAGTCATATACTTCCATCAATCATGTTTGTTTACTGCAATTGCAGAGAGGAGATTTCATTTGCCTTCACAGGAATTGCTTCTTTGGACATTTGCATTTTCACTTATTTGTTTTGAGATTTCTACTTCCCACATTATTTCCTGTGCTGAAATACATAATTTCTTTTGACGTAGGATTTATGTTGGTGATGTCAATAAGAGAAAGTGTTTCAGTGCATATGGACCCACATATAGTGAAAAGGATTTCTTTTGGTAGTGGGGTTATTTCTGCTTTGGCTTTGGAGGTGTCAAAGAGTCAACTCAAAGGTCCACTTACTATATTTTTTACTTCTCAAATGTGTGTGTGCTGTTTAAAAGACGTGGGCATTCACCAGGAAGGGAGGGTCTGACAAAAGATGGTTGCATCATGGGAAATTAAGGATTTGGGGGATTTATAGTCAGGATATTTTGGCCTCTTATGCTTCAATTTTGACAATTGTGTTTCTAATCAGTCTTTCCCAAGTTCCTCAGCTATATAGAAGTGCAATAATAAATCGCTAGAGTAACCCTTTAACCAACATGTTTCAGCACAGTCTTCATCAGAATTAGGACCCTCTGTAGACCCTCAAAGAACCCTTGACGTCCCCTGGTCCACACATCAGAAGCCAACGCAGCAGTAGTGCTTTAGACCAGTGTAGTCTGAGATATACTAAATGGCTTATGAAACATACTGATATCCAGTTTACAGTGGTAGAAGAAGTACTGATCCTTTACTCAAGTAAAGTAGAAATACCAAACTGTAAAAATACATTACAAGTAAAGGTCCTGCATTGAAAATACACAAAGGAAAATTCCTGCACTGTCGTTTTTAGATGTTTGAGGACCCCCCCCCCCCCCCATCCCCTCCACCTGCTCGTTTTCTCTCGCAATTACACGACGTTCGCCACGAGATGACGCCATTGCTCCGCGTCCCTCCACCCTCCGCCGCAGCGGTAAAGCCACAAATTGGACATGTTGCGCATATCTTACAAATTGTACAGAGAATACCCGGGTCTGTCTGATGCCTGGTTTCTCACTCCACACAAGCTTATCAAATTGTTATTACACGGCAGATGGGATGCGGTTCATTTATTTAATTCCACTCACCACAAAGAGCCATGGCGCCTTGGTTTTACAAGGGGGGAATCAATGGGCGCAGTAAAAATGGATTGAAGTTCAGGCAATTAAGAGCGTGGCGCAACGCCTGTGTGAGCATATTTTGATGACTTATTAATGTGTTCAAATAACCAAGACCTTCTATTGTAGAAACTATTGATCCGATTGGTTAGTAATAAACTTGATTGAATGGGTGGGCTCTGCTGGGCGAGAGTGGTGCAATTAGACGGTGATTTGATGCGGGCGGGTTGAGCTGACTAGATGCCTGATATACATGTGGTTCATGTAGAGTGGGATTGGCTGAGTCGTGCGCTGTCCCTTTCAGCACCGACAACCGACAGGGAGCTGGAGAGGAGTGTGCGCGCGCGTCCGTGGAGCGGCACGAGTGGACTTCGCGGCAAGGGTTTATGCGCAAAGTGCGTAAAGCTTAGAGAGGACCATGGATAGAAATCAGGTGGGTTTGACCAACATTATTGATTATGACTGACACATTCCGTGTATGATGAATTCCTCTGCTCTGTCCCTGCATCTCTCTCTCTCTCTCTCTCTCTCTCTCTCTCTCTCTCTCTCTCTCTCTCTCCCCCTCCCTGTATGTGAGGCTCATTCTTGGGTATTGACTTCATTACAGGCAGCCTCCCTCTATTATCACCTTAAAGTGCTGGGTTAATAATTATTGCATTTTCACCAGTAAAATCAGCTCTGTTGGTCACTACGGAGCACTTTTAAAAAAACATCGGCAACGTATATTTTCTTCTTCTTCATGTCTTCGCCTTGCGGATTGTCTTATTGTCTTTAAATCCGTTTGCTGTTGTGGAAAAAAAATATCTCACTCCAGGAGCACTGATATTCTATTTTGGGGGAAAACTGCTGAGCTCCGCAAGGAAGTTGCCTGAGGCTGGACAGGGACCCCAAAGGAGTCCGCGGAGGAGGCTGGAGACGCTTCTCACCCTTCACACACAGTCGGATGAATTAGATTTTGTGAGGTATCTCATATACTATCATTTCGCATTTTCTTCTCCATTCTGACTAAATGCTGTCGCCTCTTTATTTTGTCGTTTTTCTGTGGGTGTTTTCTCTCTCTCTTTGTGGCATCCTGACATTCCTCTAGTGATGGATTTTGGGCAGTCTCTCTTATTTATTGTCTTAATTGGTCTTTCTGGCTATTCTGCTGGGATTCTATTGATTTCTACTCATCATTTTCAGTTCACATGGATTCTGTGCAATAGTGGTTAGGTGAGTAAATGTCTTAGCAGCACATGGAAAGAGGTATGTTTCACTTAGCAACTCAATATTGCGTGGGTATTAAAAAAACAAACATAATTTGCTCTCCCTAAAGATATCATTGCAATGATGTTTCTCTGCTTTTACTGTGGATGGCACTGTCTTTATTTGGGTGCCACCAGAATACCACCACTGCTGTACAGAAAGAAGGCTATAGGGCTGCATAATGAGCATAAACCCATAGACTTTGATCTCACATAGTCTTATTTCTGAACCTGTGGGCTGTGTTTTATCTCCAGACACATGACTTAATCACATCAGAAGCATGTGTTTTTCAAAAATGATGCGTGAGCTGTCTCTTAGCAATGTAAGCTGGGATTTTAGGCGTTTATCCATATATGGAAACCATCAGAATATGAGGTGAGAGTGTTTTCGTTAATGGGAAAATATGCTGTGTTTGCAGATGGGTCCAAAACACATCATTTTAATATATTGTATGGATGTCACCTACATGTATGGATATGTCTCTAATACCTATGCATTTATTTATTATCTAGGTAAGCCTGTAACACACTGATTTGGTGGGTGAATCCACAGAAGTGTGTGTGTGTGTGTGTGTGTGTGTGGGAGAAGAGGGGCGTGCATATGGGGAGGTGACCATTTGAGCGCCTCATCTTGCTAAAATCATAGAAAGAATGCTGCTGGAAAGTGCGAGAGATGGTTGAGATCGGAGTAAGGGTAGGGAACAGATAGAGAGAGAGAGAGAGAAAAAAGTGAGGGAGGGAGAGAATGAGGAGGAAAGGATGTGGAGAGGACAGCGCGGCAGAAAAGCTATCACTTTCTGAAAAGAGCAGCACGCTCTCCAGAGAGACGAGGAGGCCTGCAGGAGGCGATGTGATAGAGGAGAGAGGGAGTGGATGGTGGAAATAAGAAATGAGGAAGGGAGAAAAGTGGAGGAGAGAGGGAGACATAAAGAATCTGGGGAGGTAAAGGAGTTGAGGACAGAGGAGGGAGGTGTGAAGAAGAGAGGAGAAAATAGCAGGGATGAAACTGTAAAGGAGACAAGATAAAAGGCGAGTAAAACAAGAAGTGGGAAACACTCAACTAGCCAGCCAGCCGTGGGTGTAAATTAAAAAGAGTGATGAGCCAGCCGCAGCCTCTTGGGGTTTAACCCTCTTCATCTTTGAGCCACTAGCCATCACAAGCGCAGGAAACCTCCTTCTTGAAGACCTCTGCTGCCTTCCTTTAGGCTGTCACCTGGGGGGAAATATCTGGTTTTTGAGCCTTTGTAAAGCATCATAAAGTACAAGGACTCTCATGGGAGCACAGGACTGAAAGAGTAATAGGAGTAGTAATAAGATCAGGTGTGGAGTATGTGACACACAACATACAGACGAGGATGTCACCGCTTTTCACCCCCTTGGAAATGTGACGATTCTCAATGAGTGTAAATGAGACATGAAACGGGGCCTCAGTTCAGCCACTAAAACACTCACACATTACCCCGGTCTGATGTTTTTTAGGGCCCCAATCGGGACGTTTGCATGTAGTTACATCTTGAATGAATGTAACTGTCCCCCTGGATTAAAGACGTCCATTAGGTCAACTTAAGTCCATGTGGTGGATCCCTGTTTGGAAAGATCCAATTTCTGCCAATAGTGGATCCTATTAGACTATATTTAGACTTAGATATAATTTGCAGTTGTTTATATATGATATAACAGGGTACCCAGGCCTCATTTGGATCCTTTGTGTGCCTGAGCCAACTAGAGCCTGAATCCAAGGAAAAAGTGTTGAATAAACAATTTTGCAGGGAGTAGAATGCTGGCTAACCTATATAAAGCAGGGTTTTTAATCATAGCGAGGGCCTGGCTGTGTATGAGTGGCTTTGACCTAATTCCATTTAAAGTGGAGAGAAACTGATGAATTAATTGGGACAGAATCGAATTATAAATGGATTCATTGAGAGGGCGGATCACGCTGTGATGAGATCTGAGCCCGAAAACTGTTAGGGGTCTTTGTGGGCAAAATTAGGCAGGTCTGCTGAATATTTCGAAAAGTTAAAGTTTTTTAAATGATGCTTTGCTTTCAGCATGGACAGTCATTTTTCTGTTGTCAGTAGGACCTCCTGTAGCATGATATAGGCAGGGCTGGATTAATCCACTAGGGGGCCGCGGGGCAAAAAAATGAGCTGGAGGCCTCTACTGACACCCCCTCACTACAAGATGGGGCCTCAAGATCAGGTGCAGGTGCTGCCTTAAGGCCGTTATCATTTTAGTTCAGAATGTGCTTTAGTGATGCAAATAGTATTAACAAACACATTTGCAATTAATTATATTACCCCACACTAATTGCCCTGGGGCAGTTGCCTGCTTTGCCAGGTAGGCATTCCAGCCTTGAATATTCATACTTTCATCTTCATAACATATATTATTAATGTTTGAAAATGGAAGTTGAATGTGAGTCTTTGGGACTGATGTGTGGTCACATCTTCTGTTGTGTTCTTAAAGGAATAGTTTGACATTTTGGGAAAGGGTTAGATGAGAAGATTGATACCACTCTCACGTCTGTCCATTATAAAACATACAGCCAGCAGCCGGTTAGCTTAGCTTAGCATAAAGACCAGAAACAGGGGGAAAAGGCTAGCCTGGCTCTGTCCTAAGGTAACAAAATCCAATTTTTTTGGACGACCTCACAGTGTCGACAACACTCCGGGAAGTCACTGCTCCTGGCCAAGAAAGACACATAACCCCACGCAAAACCACAAATTGTCATTTATGCACTTCGGCTTTTGTAGGTTTTTAACAGTCGAGACATCACATGTTAATTAGTGAGTTTTAGAGGTGCTGGTAGGCGGATTTTGTTACTTTCAGACAGAGCAGGCTAGCTGTTTCCCCCTGCTTCCAGTATTTATGCTAAGCTAAGCTAACTGTCTGCTAGCGGTATGTTAAACATACAGACATGAGAGTGGTATCAATCTTCTCGTCTAATTCTCGGCAAGAAAGCGAATAATATGTCCCAAAACGTCAAACTATTGTTTTAACATTAGGATAATAATCAGCAGTCTGTTTGGGCTGAGAAATTATTCTCTAAGGGAAGATGAGCAATGGAATGAACTACAGGGCCAATTAATAGGCTAGATTGTTTGAAAAAGGCCACCTCAGTAGCAAAGCTTGTGTGTATTGAGGTAAGCAGGGCATCTATAATAAAGAGTGGTGTTTCAGAATGATGGCCTGAATAGGTAGGAATGATGTAATGAAATAAATGTCAACCAAACAGCCTTGAATAGCACTGAATGGTGCTGAATTCAATGCAGTATCTGGTGTAATTCATTCAAATTTTCATCTCAAAGAGCATTACATCTTGAGAGCTACAGTAGATATCCCTTGCTAGCAATATAACGAATGCCCTCTCTGTTTATTAACTACAGATTTCAGGAAAAATGTAAGGGAAAAACTAAAATTAACTCGCCTTTAAATACTAATACAAAATCCATCCATCCATTATCTATACTGCTTATCCTCGGAGGGTCGCGGGGGGGCTGGAGCCTATCCCAGCTGACAATGGGCGAGAGACGGGGTACACCCTGGACTGGTCGCCAGTCAATCACAGGGCTGACACATAGAGACAGACAAACAAACATTCACACTCACTAATACAAAATACGAATCAAAATTTGTACAAATTGCTGCCTCACTCTAAACAGTCTCCGTGCAAAAATCAGCACTTGTATCATGTAGGAACCATCCAGTTTGTCACAACCAATTTTCACTTCTGGCCCAAACCAACTTAAAGCACTTTTCAAGGATATGGCTGCTTAATGTGCAGCACAGTGGGTAGATCATGACATTATTACTGCCAGGGATAAAGGTGCAACCTCCCTGCAGTGGGTGACAGCACGAACGGCACATCAACATTTAATACTGTTAATGCGAAGAAACAACATTCAACATTAAATCTACCTGTTGTGATTCCAAGCTCTGTGTATGTGTGTGTGTGTGGCAGGGTGTACTGGATGTAATGTGTTCATTTAGCCGCAGCAGAAACAGCAGGTGTTTGAATGATACAACACACTTGCTCCGAGGCACTGCTCTCTGTCTTTTCACTGCTGTCTCTGTTTCCCTCACACTGTCTCACATGGTTTCTCTTTCTGTCTCTCCTCCCTTGTCTCCCCCATCTCCCTCCCTCACTCCCCCTCCTAGCTCTCTCTCTCTCTCGCTCTCCGTCGTCTCCACTGCAGTAGGTACTCTGCGCCTCCGTGCGAATAGCCCGAGGAGCTCGCCAAGGTTCTCTGCTGTCATTTTAACAGTTGTTTCACTCATCGATATGCCAAGAGACGAGTGTGTCTGCGTGTGTGTGTGTGTGTGTGTTGAGGTGATTACAAACTGACAGACTTTGGGTTTTCAATTATAGAATGGCAGTGCAAATTTTTACAAGTCTGCTGCAGAGACTATATCTATGTGAGTCTGTGCAGGCGAATGAGCATGTGTGTATTTGTGACTTGTTTGGTATGCTTGGCTGCCTTGCTCGTGAGTGGTTTACACATGTTTGTCAGGTGGACCGTACGTCCCTGCAGCAGCTTCATGTTCACATCACACTGGTGCTTAGACATCCTTTCTCTGTCTCTCTTCAACAGGCTCTACTGAAGATGCGACTTGTGGATTACAGGTTCAACGCCTGAACTAGATTTCTGCTACATCGCTGCCACATTTCTACGCTACCGCTGTCTTTATCGCACTGCCTCTTCTGGAATATGATTCGCTCATGGGGCTTGGCTAGCTCCACCCCTGGGGCTCATTACCCCTCCCTTTTTGACCAATAGGAAGGCGCTACTTTTTAGTATTCCCAAAAACACACCCTCAGTTTTGGAATACTTATCTGAAAGCCTTGTTTAGTAATCATTCGTTGATCATGGAACCACAGTGGCACCCAACTTCCTACCCGCAGTCACCCTCTGTCGTTTTCCTGCTCATGGCTACTTCCTACACTTGGCTCCTTCCTGTCACCTCCTCTCAGCGGATCCCAGCAGACCCCCAGGCGGCGCCTGAGTACGCCCATTCCATCCGACTGGATGGGGACATCATCCTCGGCGGATTATTTCCCGTGCACTCGAGGGGGGACCGCGGCACGCCCTGCGGGGAGCTGAAAAAGGAAAAGGGCATCCATCGTTTGGAGGCCATGATGTTCGCCATCGACCTGATTAACAAAGACCCCGAGCTGCTGCCCAACATCACGCTGGGGGCCCGAATCTTGGATACCTGCTCCAGGGACACGTATGCTCTGGAGCAGTCCCTGACTTTTGTGCAGGCCTTGATAGAGAGGGACGGCTCTGACGTCCGCTGCGCTAACGGAGACCCTCCGATCTTCACCAAGCCGGATAAAATCGTAGGGGTGATAGGAGCCGCGGCCAGCTCTGTGTCCATTATGGTGGCCAACATCTTGCGCCTGTTTAAGGTAAGATTTAACTCTGAAATCTCTTTTCTTTTCTTTTCTCTTGTCTTCTCGTCTCCTCTCTTTTGTGTTTGTGTGAACATTTCTATGCATGCCGTTTGCACCATTCCCCTCACTCGTCATCGCCGGCGAGTTAAAGTTCAATGATAACAACCAATTAAAATGTAGTCAGTCGTCCTGGAGTGCAGCAGCAGCAGTGCCACCTCATCCTTTACTGATTGTGAGGGAAAGAGGGAGATCATTTTTTTAGCCTGTGAATTTGCCTTTACATGCCTAAAGTGTGATTTTATCTCTTGTGTTCAGATGCGTGTGTGTGTGTGTGGGAGAGAAGAGATGTGTCAAGTGATGCTTGTAAGGAAGGGCTTTGTGTGTGTGTGTGTGTGTGTGTGTGTGTGTGTGTGTGTGTGTGTGTTTGTGCTGCACAGATCATTCCTGGCTTGTGCTTGAGCCATATAAAAATGGCTGCCAAACACGGGTATCAATTACTGCTGGAATCTGTCAACAGCCACTTCATTCACTGCAGCGTACATTTGTATCTGTATGTGTGTGTGTGTGTTACCCAATCTTTGTGTTAGTGTGTTTTCTAGTACATGCGTGGGCCTAATTGAGCATCCTTAAGAGTGCTCGTGTGTATGCATGCGACAGTGTTTCTTCCCTTTGTGCTCGCTCATGTTTGCGTCCTCACAGAAGCGCTCCTATCTGTGATAGAGGATACTTGTGTCTCTGTAGGTGTGCGTTTGTATGAGTTGTGATGGAAATCAGGAAGCTAGCTGACCTGTGAGTGAAGAAGTTTCAGGAGACCTGGATGTCTTATGCAGAAACATTTACTGAAGCTCGATCGAGGACAGCAGTACAAGTAAACATTGTGTATTGCCAACACAACTCTGAAGGTTACTCCCTGGAGAGGAGTATTTAACTCTGCAGCTAGAGATATGTGAAGATTCCACTGGGTATTCGATTCTAAACAATAAACTATGCTTTCCTAAGTTAACGAAAGTCACGTTGTATGTTACTTCAAGCCTCCGTCATTGCATGCCTTGGAGGACACAACGAGGAACCAGTATATCAGTGTGGAGTATAGAACATAGCGCTGTCTATTGCTAACGATCTTGGTCTGCTGGGAGATGGGGACAGTCTTATCAGGACAGCTGCACCCTGACCAGTTATAGTTAGAGACAGAGAACTATTGCTCTGAAAGAGACAGTATATGACCTAATGCTTTTAGGTTTACAAATGATCCGAACGCGAGCTCGGGAACCACTCTGTCCTATTACCTTTAGCCTTAAGAAGGAAAATTCCTTCACATGAGTGTGCTTATGTGTGTGTGTGTGTGTGTGTGTGTGTGAGTTGCTGTTGTCATCATTAGCTGAACAGGGATGATGGATAGCCGTATGATTATGAAATATGAGTCCAGTAATGACGCCCATGGCATTTCACCACCACATCTATCCCACGCACTTTCACAGCAAGTGTGTGTGTGTGTGTGTGTGTGTGTGTGTGTGTGGCCACACTTTTTGTGACTCCCTTCTTTCGAAAATCCATACAATACAATACGCGTGTGTGTGAGTGTGTGTGTGTGTGAGCGTACGGGATGGAATGTGTGTGTGTGTGTGTTGAACGCACTTGTTAACAACCAGCCCGTGCTTTGAATGGAAGATTTACACATTAAACAACTACAACAACTAAACATGATTTATGCCGGGATCTGTCACAGCAACAGCACTCGAACAGAGCGCCTTTCTCGCTCCGCACTGCCTCGTTCTTATTTGCCTAATGCGATTTAGTGCATTGTGTGTGTCTGTGTACGTGTGTGTATTGTATGCGTATGTGGGATGTGGGAGTGGATCTTGTGTGTGTCCACCGACATATAACAGTATGTTTGGGGGGTAAGTGTGCCAGCAATTGTTTGTGTGTGTGTGTGGGGGGGAGTCTTAAGTATTTAGTGGACATACCCGTGTGTGTGCGTGCGTGTGATGATATCAACCAGAGGCCTATGGCAGTGGTATTATATGACATAACGCTGTATCTTTCTCTGCATGGTTTAACGTGAATAATGCATCATGCGTCACAGTCTGAAAATAGTATAGAGGACACACACACACACACACATAATAAACATATGTCTTTTTTAAATGGGCTAATTTGACAGTGCCAGTCACAGCTAGTCGCCCACTCAACACAAGGGGCTCAGAACGCAGATACAGCACTGAGGGAGAGTGTGGTTGTGTCTTTTAATCTTGCAGCAGACAAAAGAGATTCAAAAAACAGACTGTGTGAAAAATTCCACATCTAAATCCTCAAGATTTTTTTTTTTTCCTCACCGTGCTCAGCCGCAGAGGGAACCGCGTGCTGACAATCACAGGGAAATCAAGTCGAACAAAAGTTGTTGGTGTTTCTTTTGTTGCTGGTTCCTCTTTTGAAGATTTCCTTTAACCAGTTCTGCTTTGTGGGATGATACAGAGTGGAGAGAGGGGATGACATAAAATATAATGAGATGAAACTTTGTTAATCCTTGTGGGGAAACCAGGCCGTCGCAGCAGCATATTTCAGAGGAAATTCCAAAGGAATTTAGTCTATAAAAAGAACAGAGCAAATGGGGATCATCTTAACGCACTAAGCTGGCAATTTCAACACTACATTAAATGTGTTAAAGAATAGTTATGGAAATGGGGGGGGGGGGTATAATATATCTCGGGGTCGTGAGATGATTAATTTGTGTGAAGTAGTAGATGATTTTACCTCTCCAGGCCTCTAAACAATTTTCAAGTAAAACAATGGAAAAAAATAAAGGTCAGCTGGTGATGAGGGGTCACAAGTCACATAGCTTAGTTATGCAGAGTCACAAGTAAAAATTGTTGATCAAGCCACTTTATTCAGAGGTCAAACTCAGAGAGAGAGAGAGCACCTGAAGTGTCTGAAATAATCCCAACGAGTGCCGAAGAAAACTGTGTGTACAGCAAGAAAGGTACGGTCAAACTTTAATCAGGAAGTTAGTGTGTAAACTCTGATATATGTTGAAAGTGAACAGTTTGGGTAATGCATTGTTTCTCTTCCAAATATGTTTGGCTAACTTTGGTCTCGTATAAAATCTGTCTGATCATCTGACTGTTTGTGTTTCTTGCCGCATTCCCAGATCTAAGCGACTAACTTGATGAGTCCAATCTTATTCATCTTATTAAATAATATTAATACAAAACTCCAAACTCAAGCTTTTACAAAGTGTAAGTATCCTTTGAATAGTCATACTTGCAGCATGGATAGGGTGTGTGGAGCAGCAGCTGGACTAGTGTCTAGTGCTCATACAAGGCTCAGTATTTTTTCAATGTGCTTTGTTCCTTGGATCTACGGGGAACTGAATTAATGAGGGCTACTATTGAGTCACATGATGAATATCAGATAGGTGCTGCTCTGGGGTTTCACAAATTACATGTTTAACATGGAGGGCGCATACCTGGAGCCCAAAACATCCTCTCCATCACTAACTTGCACTTGTTTCCAGTTTGCTGCTCCTCCTCTGCTCCTCTCATCAAAAAAACTCATGCAGTGTAACATTTTTTTTGTCTTTTCTCTCATATTTTGTCTTTATTTCTCTCTATAACCACTCATTCTCAGAAAGTAACTGCTTCATCCTTGGATATTGATTGTGTCTGTGCACGGTTGGTAATTACAGCAGCATTATGGATCGTTGAACCCCAGAGACTTTTGGTCACCACTCAAAGCACCTTGAGGCAAACCTTGGCTACAGCTTCCTGCTAATGTTTGCACTGGAAAATCTAATACCACATATAAATGCCAAAAACTGTTACAGTTATGGATGCTATGACAAATTGTACTTCTTTTAAAGAGGGAGGAGGTAATAGCTGCCATCAATGTTACCGCTAATGGACTGTCTGTTTGGACTTCGTGTGTGTACTTTGTCTGCTCTGTTACCAGGAAGTCCTCACAATGAGGTGAAAGGCGCCTTTTACTCGGTGACACCCGCATGCTGTGTGTTGGAAGCTGAAAATGAAATTCAATTCAGAAATTGATAAGTGGTGGCTGTCCCCTGGTGAGAGCAAATGGAATGACTTTCCCTCAGGGAATTTAGGAGACACTGCTATTATGCATGCACAACACACACAAACACACACTAGAATCTCTACCCTTCATTCGCTCAGCGTCAGTTCCACTTGATTCCGCTTCAGGCTTTCAAACACACACATACACACACACACACACACACACACACACACACACACACACACACACGCACGCACTCTTTCTCCTTTGAGGAGACAACTTATTATCTGTGTCCCTGTTGGTGGTTTTTGTGAAGTTGTGTGTTCCAAGGCCAAGGTCAGAAGCAGAAGTCTTTCCCACGCTCTCCCATACTGCCTCGCACTTACGCATGAGCTGGTGTGTGAGCAGTGTGTGTGTGTGCCATTACTCAAGGTTTGTGTCTCATCAAAGTATATCTTACATATGCGTATGTGTATATCCATATGTGCATGAATGTGTGAGGAAGAATAGCTGCAGACCAGCCTTCAATTGCTAACATAATTCAGCCACATCCATCTTTTCTCTCTGTCTGTCTGGGGAATTGACTGCTGCACTGTGTAATATTGCTGATATATTAATCTACTTGTGTATTAACACTGCCATGATTGCTTTCCTGAGTCCTGCTCTCTCTGTTGTTTGAGGTGGATTTCTGCACCACGCATTGTGTGACATGAACGTCCCTGCTCCCAGGAGGCACGCGTGACACGGAGAGAATGACTCCTACAGTGCATACGTATATGAAACTTCCTTTTCTGTGTGCACAGAATGTCTCCATACAGAGCGCACACATGCACATGCAAACAAAACCACACACTTTCTGTTGTTAAGCAAATTAGCGAGAGCAAATGTTTGCTCACACCCTCGGAACGTACAGTAGGCTGGGGCTTTTGTGCACTTAAAAGCCGCACTAGAACAATCTCCTTTTCAGGCACAGAAACACCCTCTGAATTACAAATCAATTTGGCATTCAGTTTCACAAGGATGACAACAGCTGCATTGAAATGCAATTAACAGGAAACGTGGTCATTTTATTCAGATGCAGATTCAGACTCAGTTCCCAACAGATTTGTTATTATTCGCAAGGTCAGGCAGAGTTTGGTCTACGGTCTTGTCCAAATCCTGCAAACTGTTTGATTAAATAATGACAGGCAAGACGGAAGAGAGGGGAAAGAGTGTGAAGGACACATTGCGAGACAGAAGAAAGAAGCAGAAAGACAGAATAAGACCGAGCAAAAGAGAAAGGATTTAATGAGAGACAGACGGGCAGAAAGAAAGACAGAGGGAAGAAAAACAAGACAGAGGGATAAAGACTCAAGAGAAAGATAAAAAGCCAAAAAGACAAAGCGAGCAGGAGAGACCATGACATCCTCTAGAGTGTAATGATGTGGTGTTGATTTCTTTCATGGAGGCATTATGCATTAAGAGGGTGATGATAATGAAGCCACAGAGCACACTGAACAGCAAGCAGGAAAACTCATTAGGACATGAGTGGGTCTCTGTTTTGTGTCGACTTGAACGCTCCTTGCTTGTGTCTGCACGCGCATTGCTTCACTCCGAAATCGACTGCAGCGGGGAAATATCACGGTCGCTGCGGACAGGCAGTCCGCGATCATCCAACCTCTACTAACGAAGGCAGCCTTAATGAGCAGATGGTTAATGAAGGGAGACTTAATTGTCCTTCTGAAATTATTTATTACTTTCATTTGTTGAGTGTTGCCTGGAGATGATTCATTTACAAGAGCCATATGTGATGTGTGAACACATAACACAATAGCGCAGGTCCTTTGAACTGGGTTTGAGAACGACAAGCAGGAAAGTTGGATGAACAGTTTATCCAGATGTTAACGTGCTTGGAAATGCGTCAATGTGAAGCTGAGCATTAACAAAACAACAATAAAAATATAAAATTCAATTCGATATGTAGAAACAGAATGATAAAATAAGGTAAATACAGTGCAAACATACATATAAGTACAGGTTAAACACCTGCAGTATAAGTGATAGTTAACAGACAATGCAAGGGACTATAGACTATGTTTAGTGGTTACTTTATTTTCATTTTTTATTTTTAAAAAAAGGGTGAAATTTGGTAAAAACCTCACAAACACTATGCAGTTTGCTATTTATTGAAGGGCTCTGGCACATATTCAGCAGTTTATTTTCACATTCTCTCCCAATCTTTCATTCACTTCTTTTCACTTTTCACTCATTGTAAACTATGGTGATCAATGTCCTTTTGCAGCAGGAAACGCTTGGGTACATGAGTACAAAAGAAAGTAAATCAGTAAAATATTGCTAAAAAACAACAAAAACTGAAAGCATAATTATGTTCAGCAGACTAAACTGTGAAGCTGCTGCTCTTTGTCAAAGGCTTTACCAAGCCACCACGCACACACTCGATCGCAATCACAACATGTAAACACACGTATTGTAAGAACACTTTCAATGTTTGATGAAATTTAAAGTTTAATCAAGTTCTCTGATGAGAAACAATAGGTCATTCATGAGAAATGTGTTTAAAGAAACTGCTGACTGTGTAGTATATGTGTTAATGTGTGGATTTATTTGTGTCCACTTGACCATGAATGTGTGTGTGTGTGTGTGTGTGTGTGTGGGGGGGGGGTTCCTGAAAGGCATCAATTGAATGTGTGTGTGCGAGAGATGGAAAGAGCAAAAGAGATAGAGACTGTCTGTGAGTATTATCTGCATGTGCGTGCATGGAGAGGACCAGTGTACAGAGCATTAAAGTGGAATGAGATTCTATCTCTCCTCTTCCTTTCATCAGGTCTGTGGCTGAATAGGAGCTCTGATAAGGGACAAGTGAAGCCATTTCACACACACGCAATGGTTTCACACATCACAGCTGGATAATGCAGACCATTTTGACTTGTCATGTCAGGAAAAGCACTAACTAGTAACATTAATGATGACTGTCACTTTTATTGTGTACTTTACAGTGGACCTTTTTGACTTGTCATACACAGGTGTGACTAATAATATTAAAATGAATGAAATGGAAATTTCTGCTGTGAGAATTCACTTTTGTCAGGTAACATCTTCTCTGCTTTGAAGTTGGCAGCCACGGTGCAGTCTCCGGGGACTGACTCCAGTTCTTATTTTGTTGCTCCAGCCAGAAGTATTCCTAATACCCAACATGCATCATGTCTTTTGGGATTGCAAGGAAACCCATGTGAACATGGGGATAACTTCATAAAACCCCTGGTGGGATTTGGGGTTCTATGATATGCCAGTGCTAACCACTCAGCCAACACCTATGATAATTTAGGTGTGAAGCTGTGCCAGTGAGCCAGCGTGCACAATACCAGGACCCTGGCACACTTACATGGATATTAGTGCTATCAGTCACACCTCTGTTTCACAAGACACCATGTCTGCTGTGAGGAAGAGCTATTTGCTACAGCAAGAACAGCACAAAATTTTAGATAATTACTGACTGAAAAAAAGAATACATTTAATTCATAATTTTTTGCCATTTATTCTGTGTGTTGCCTGTGTATCATAGTGTTGGTGCTGCAATTGCATGTCTATTAAGGACTTAATCATCATGCAAACAGTGTACCTAGTTCTATGAAACGTGGTTCAAACACTTGAATGAAAGTCAAGTTGTCACTCCAACATGAGTTTATGTTGTAACTTTGGTTCCCTGATGAAATGTTTTCAGCATGCATGATTTCACCACTTGCTTCAGAAGACAGTGTATCTGCATTGGGACGATGCAGCAGTAATGGATTCTCTCATTTGAAATAAATGAACTCGACAAGGAGAGAAAATGAGAATGAGGGAGAACTCGCACAGTGTAAATTGGTTTCTAGAGCACAAAATGAGATAGGCTATTTGCCATTTTGCAAATTAAACTTGATGTCTGCTCTTAGTAAATGGTTGCTGTCATGTAAGTACAACTCATTGTAAATACTTTTTAAAGTAATATTTGAGTGTAAATTAAGTAATGAAAGTGAACTGTGGCAGTGGGGGTGGGTGAGAAGGCAAGCCAGGACTCCCTCCCTATTAAAATTTGTTGTATTTGTTACATTGTTTTTTGCCATGTATTCCACAGTATTCATTGCGTTTCCTCAAATGAGTGAAACAGCGCCCTCATGGACTGCAATGGCTGGTTGTGTGGTCAAAGGCGATATTGCACCTTTACAGTTGAGTCCACCAAGGGGCAGACAGGTGAAGGTAATCAAAATAATATAAGTGGCAATCGTTTAGATGCGTACACGCTGTCATGCCACAGCAGACCTCTGAATAGACAAGTCTCCAGAAAAGAAACTCTAATGTGAAAAGTGAAGTCTGTATTACTCAGGCCTCACAACAAACAGTGGAAAGTTAACATAATTTAAATGTAACGTTAACGTTAGCTAACGGTAGTTCTCCAGTGGTGGTAATGATATCAGCCAATGTGTCTGTGTTAGACTAGTTAGACTAGATAAAAGTTAACGAACAAAGAAAATGACCATGACAGCAACAAGTACCATGGGACATTGCTGGATATTGGATATTAACCACTTCGTCTCCGTGAAAGAAAGGAGAGTGGACTTCGAGGTCAAATAACATGAGTCAAATACAGTACACCTGTCTGTCTGTCTCTTATCTGTTGGTCACTTAAGTTGGGTATAATAGCTGCTGTCTACATAGTCACAGAGCCTGCAGGGCTTTGAATAAGTTGTGAATTTCTCCAGTTTTGCATGTACTGGTTGTACAGTCACCTGTAGATTTGTTTGTGCTAGTTGCTTGTGAGAAGAAATTCATGTTCGTTTTGTTTTTAAGCTATGCTCTATAATGAGTTATTAGCTTAGGCAACTAGAATACAGTAGAATATGCTGTAGATGAGAAGAGTAAGTCATGTATTTGATACATGCATTCATATTTTCTGAACATAAACTTAAATCTGTGAATGTGTTTAAAGTATTCATTACTGATCTGTACCTGTATCAGAGTAGGGCTGAAAAAATTAGTTGATCAACAGAAAGTGTATTTTGATGCAACAATTTTGATAATCGATTTAATTGTTTTTGAAACAAAAATGCCAAATATTTACTGGTTGAGGATTTGCTGCTTTTCTCTATTTTATATCATTGTGTCTCAGAAACTCTGTAGATAATTCAAATAATCTTTAGTTGCAGCCCTTTATCAGAGTATAAGACAAGTAGTACTGTGTAGTACTATGACATGTACTTTGTTTTTTTCTGATTTAGTTGACTAATTGTGTTTAATGTGGTTTGTTGGATTCCACCACAATGGAGCGGTGCTAAAAAAATCCTAATTTGTAAACTTTGTCACCCTCAATCCTACTTTATACCTAATTTCTTAGATGACCCATCTGATGTTGCTTCTGAACAACACAACCTATAAAACGACTGCTTAAGTTTTAGAGCTCATTTAACTGATCCGTGGAAAAACAACAGCTGACCCCAGTCTCTGGCCCCTGTGGTTTAGTGGTGAGCTGGTGAGAACTGCGCATAGCTAACAGGTGTGTGAAGACCTGTTTACGTGTGTGTTGTTTATTACATTTGAGCACTGGAGAATGACAGTCGGCCTCTCAAAACACAAACTCGTGATCACGTCATGAGTAAGGGGAGCGTGTCAGATTTGCTCAGTGAGAGTGCTGTGTGTTACATCTTACAAAACTATTTAGGTCATCTTTCAGTCCTGTTAGAATAGTCTTGACAGACAGACAGACAGACACACACAGGAATATGCAGCTTCTATACAGGTGTGAAATTTGGTGGCAGCTTGAAAATTACTATGGGCGCTGGTGATCAAAATAGGAGTACAAGTGTATTAACTTGCTGTTGTGTCTGTTAGATGTGTCTGTCTGTCACTGTCTGTGTTGAAAAAGACCAACTTGTTCTTGTTGGTTGTTAGAGCATTTTTTATTGGAATAACAAAAAACAATCTGTGCTAGGCAGCTGCTTCTGCTATGACAAATGATCTGATTGGTTGCTTGTGGGTGTCACTGTTATCGATCTGTGTGGTTGCCAAATGATCTTATTACTTTGTATACTTACGGTTGCTACCATAAGTGACAGAATGAACATAGGTGATGGGTTTGGCCTGGTGCTGCTCCATGGGTGGAAAGTTCAAACTGTTCCTCCTTCCTGTTAAGTGAGTTTTGCAGCCTCAAAAAGAAAAAAACCCCCTGAGATTTAATAATGGTTCCCAGTGTAAAACAAAGTAGAAATGTTTTAATATTGAATGGCACATGATTCATAGATTATGTCTAAAGTCTGTTACTGGGGCGTAGACAGGGAGTCGACATGAAAAAATACAGCATTTGAATACATTTTTAATATTTTGGAGGGGGAAAAAAGACGCTAAAGAGTGCTTCATTAAGTCTGCCTTATCTTTCAAGCAGCATTTCCAATGTTGAGGCTGTAGGAGACTGGGGGAAGTTAAAGCATGATGAAGGACACCCCAAATAGTTCAACGATTATAAAACATATTCCAATATACAGTATTTTTTTTATAAATGTGAGGGAAAGTAGGACAGATAAGGGGAGAAAATGAGACTGCGGGGAAACTCACAGGAGGGGAAGTGGCTTCAAGAAGGGAAGGGATTTTTTGCAAAATGAGGCGTGATAATTTTTTTGGGGAGGCGGAGAGTGGCTGCTGGTGACGAGCTAAAACTCAATGGATAAAATCATGTGTATGTTTGATATGGAGCAATGAACGTCAGTTAAGAAGGTTCATGATGTTTGGCAATGAAAGTAACAGATATAAAACAAGTTATAGAGGGAGATTCCTACTCATCTTACAGATTATACTTAATCTTTCACTCTACCATAATGTCATTATCTTCTCTCATCCATATTCTGTCTTTATTTTTTTTGACGTCTGCTTCTTTTCCATGCCCTAAAAGAGGGGGGCGAGGCCAGTAAAAAGTGATAGGACAGAAAGAAGCAGGCAGTAAAGTATAAGGAGAGGGAAGGCAGCAAAACGGTGATCGTCAGAGGAAAAAAGTTCAGTAGAAGAGCAGCGAAAGAGTTTACATCTTTACATCTTGCCGCGGTGTTGCATTAGATCAGAGAGAACAGGCGGGAGCAAGAAGGAAAAAATAGGTTTGGCATTTCCACAACTCTGTCTTTCTGCTCTTGATGTGCCTCAGTCTATTTTTCCTCTTCTGCTGCTACTTTCTTGTCTTCTCGCCATTTCCTGCAGCCCTTTCTGACCATGTTAATAGCAGGCAGCAGCGTAGTATTTATGAAAGAAAGGTGAGAAGACATGGAAAGAACATTAGCAGAAAGCTGGGGTCCTCCTGCAGAAAGCAATATCTTTGAAGGGACATTGACAGGATGTGTGCATGCTTGTTTGCGAGTGTTTAAAATAGATGTCCTCCTTTTGGAGATTTATATAGAACATGACATATGCTGGATATGACACTCTTTCTCTCACTCTCATTATCTTTCATACAATATTTCTATCCCCTCTGTCTATTCAAATGGAAGGGATCGATATAATTGATTTATTGATTGAAGAGAATAAAATGGAAAATGGGAGCTTATTTGTGGTATAATGGTTTGTGTTTTTCTTTACAGAGAGAGAGAGAGAGAGAGAGAGAGAGAGAGAATTACTTGCAGGGTTTTGCCAATTACCCCCCATAAGCTGGAGGTCAAGGAGGAGAGAGGGAGAAAATATTTCTTTCTTTTTTTCCCTTAATCCGCATTCATTGCCTGCCAGGAATAGTCTCCCTCTCCTCTCCATCTCCATTCATTTCATGGAGACCACTTGCTTGACACAGCGGGGTTGCCAATGCAGTCAGAAAAATGCAGGCTTGTCCAGTAAAACAGTTGAATCTGACTCGATGTTTGCCACAAGTTAATGCAACAATATCCAGCATTGTGCTGCGTTGGCCAGTCTGATATGTACATGGCACATTTCTGGTAGATAACATAACATGAATGGTGTAATTCTACTGTTTAACTCGCAATTATTGAGACAGATGATCAAATAATTGTTGTTTTGATAAGTTTAAGGAGTAAGTTCCTGTCTCATGGTATTATAAACCACTATGCAATGTTTTAGTATCTGATTAGACTGAAACTTATGGATGTATTACTTAAACTTGTATTTTATCTTCTCACTCACAACAACATGCCGCCACCATTGCTTTTTTCCCTGTGCTTACTTAGCCCTCTGTTTCACAAGACTGCCCCACGCTCGCCCCTGAAAAAGGATGTGATGTCACAGTTCCTTTACAAGCGCAATACTAAGACAGCATAGTTAACATCCCGTGGATAAATGAGCTCTGTCTTTTCAGTTGAGTTATATAGCATTCTTGGCTATTGTTAGAGCAATTAAAGTGAAGGGTTTGAGCTGCTGTGTGATTTGAAGTGCGCAGAAATCACCCAGAAGAGCAATGGAAAGGCAAAGAGGGATGCTGAGGCCGAGGATCTTGGACAGCTTGTTCATGACCTCCGACCAGAAGGACTGGGCGAGTGCGCAGAGCCAGAAATCGGTTTTGTTTAGGCAATGTTTTTAAAACCCATGCGGTACATTTTAAGGGAGCTGGTATGAGCTCTATGCAGGACCTTGTACTGTATTAACTGAGTTTTGGGATTGCAGGTCATGGAGATTGCATTATGATTTGCCAATTAATGTCAGATCTGTTTTTAGTCAGCTGTCCATTTCCCCTTTGGCACCGTATTGTTATGACTAGATAAGAGCTTTTATATATCACAGTGATGTTATAGTTATATTGTTGGTAATGAATATTGAAAAGTCTGTGAACGCAGTGCTGCAGTTTCCAAACACAGAGCCGCAGTGTTTCTGTTGGCCAGCCATGCACATCTGACAAAGTTGAACTCTGACTTACGAGTTGGCCGGAGCCGAGTGGAGATAGCGCCACAACAAGAACCACATGCTTGAATCTGTTTGTCCTACGTGCTTCAGTTGACCTGAATGGAAGACGGAGTGAATATTCGCTGAATCAAAGTGTGATATGACTGTACCTTTACTCTCTTTTGCTCTGTTTTCCTCCTTTTCCCCTTCTTCCTCTTTTCTCATGCTTACTTGCTTTTACTCTTTTGCGCCAGCTTCTTCATCTCACCATCCACCCTTCTCCTTCTCTTTCCTCCCTCCTTCTCTTTCCTCCCTCTCTCTGCCCTCGCTGCCCTAGCTGGTGGTGCTCCTCCTCCGAGGTAAGGCAGCACTAAAAGGCCTCGGTGCAGTGTCCCCATGTATTTTTAATGGCCACGCACGTCATGCTGGAATCTCCGCTTGAATTATGCATTGAGGATGAGTGGGAGAAAAGGGAGAGAGGGAAAGGAGCGAGGGAGGAGAGAGCACGGGAATGAAACGGAACAAAAGACGAGGACAAAAGACGACAAGGGATGGGAGATCATTGAAGACAAAAAACATGCCGGGAGAGTGAAAAAGATGGAATAAGAGTAAGGCACAGAGAAGGAGAGATAGAGACGTGAATTTTGGAATAATCACCACTCTGACAGAGGAGAGGGCGTCCTCTCACCTCCCTCCATCAAGCCCTCATTTAATCTCTCTCCACCCCTGAATCTAACTTCACCTCCATCCCCCTTCACCTCCATCCCCTGCATCCCTTCATCCCTCTCTCTGTCTCTGTCTCTCTCTCTCCAGGGCTCCCTTTCTTCTCTGTCTCGCTATTTCATCACCTCTTCCCCTCCCTCTGTCGCTATCTCTCTTTTATATCCCTCTTTTCTCCCCAAACTTAATACTCCTCTCAGTCCTCAACCCCCTGTCTTCATTTTCTTTTACTTTTTCACCCTTTTCATCTCCCTGCCTCTCTCTTTCCACCTCCCCAAATTATTGGCCTTTTTTTGTGTGTAGCTGTGGTAATGTAGCGCTGGAGGGGGGGGGCAAGTGAATCATAAAGAGAGCGGGAGTAAAGGGCAGACAGAGATGGAGAAAGTGAAGGACGGCTGTAGCTAAGATTTTAGACTATTGATTAGCATCATGGACTCTTTCCGTTTACCTCCCAAAAACACACACACATCCTTCTTGGTAATGGACATCGCAGGGTGGCAATGACATGCTCACCATGAGATAATGGAGCAGATCTGTGACTCGGCTATTCCTCTCCTTTATTACTTTCTCTCCCTCTCTTATTTAAAGTAGCTGAAATGTATGTGTGTAGTAAGTTTCATGTGTGCAGAAAAGGGTGTGTTTCCGTGCACAGTGAAGGGCTAGTTTTGTCATTACTGAATCCAACAGAAGCCATTAAAGTCCAAACAGTTTGTCTTCCTGCCTCCACAGTCTGACGTAAGGTCAGATATTGTGATGATAGGTGGAGCATTTAACTGTGCAGTGCAGCCAGTTACACAGTGCTATTATTTTATGTACATTCATATTAGTTTTATTAGGACAATACTGTTAAATGGTCCATAGCTACAGTATATAAATGGTAGTAGATGTATGAAGGAATAGATCACTCTGGAATAAAAAAATTCAGTCATTATCGACTCTCTCCATTGCGAAACACACAGCGAGTTAACCCCCACACTTCCATCATAGTCTACTCGCACCCTATTGCATTTAATCAGTCTTTTAGAAATCCAAAAAAGAGAGCCTAAAATCAAGTTTTTCCAAATGGCTCATGCAGCACAATCCAACAGTTTTGTTGCTGAATTATTGCACTTTGGTTCACACATTTACCTCATTATTCCCTCTGACAGTTCACATTTTGTAGAACACATCAACAACACTTCCAGCTATGCTGATTTTTTTTTTTTAAATTTTGGGATGAACTATATATTTAATGGGATTGACAGCCCTTTTCTTAGTTTTAAAGGCACAATCAGTGCATTTTTAAGACAGTAACACATATATATTCACATATGCAATTTAAGAAAAATTATCTTAAAAAATCAAACGTTTCTGAATCCTAATTCACAATATAGGCCTGTTGCACTCATATAAGCAGTGACATAAACAGACTGTGCACACATTAATATCTTAGTTGGTAGTTTAAGTCCCTGCACACCTACACAGGTGTTTTCAGTTACTCTGCTGATCACACCTCTGGTCAGGTTGAATTTGGGCAGAGGTGTGCAGGGAATTGATTTTGACTTGTCACAGTAGGAAAAGCACACATGTAAGTCATAACATTAATGATGGCTCTGTTACTATTATGTGTCCCAGCAAGATATGCAGTGTGGCAGCATTTACAGGAGGTGCAGATGTTTATTAAATACACCTGTCATTCATTCATCTACTATTCACTATAGGGAAGTCTATATAGAGCACTATATAGTGTCACATGGAAAAATTTAGACAATACTCAGGTCGTAACTGTCATCAGGCAGTCATCTGAATTTGCTTTCTTTGCTCTCTGTGCAGTACGTGATAGCAGTTAGGACTCAGTTAGTGACCACCGATTGTACACTACTTTTACAATGCATCATTGGATCATTTGAGTCCGCTATATGGGGTGTAATAATTCTTAGTAGACATACACGCAACACTATAAATTGGCATACACACTATTTAGTAGACTGAATAGTGAATGATTCTGGACACAATAATAGACTTGTTGCTGTCTCACATGATATTTTGTCTGTACGGGTTTGTAGCTCATGTGCCACACTACGCAAGCTTCAGAGCGTTCTCAATCAACACACAGTCCTGAGAAGAGGTCTAATCAGACAGATTAAGTAAAAAACACCTGTGGGAATGAGCCGTAATGGTTTTAGGTTTGTTGGTCAATTGGGGGTGAAGACAGGTTGAAATCCCTTGTCTGGAATTTGGTATTGCAGTTTGGAAAAGCTGCACTTTTGTTTGCATCACAGATTAAAGAAAAGTCTTATAGCAGTATAGTACTAGCAATAAGCCTATTGTGGTGGCATCAGTACTAAAGTAGTCCTAGTAGTAGTAGCTGTATGATGCCTACTAGTATTAGCTAATTGTGGTGTAATATATTACCACTGGTTGTACTTGTACAAGTAGTCCTAGAAGTAGTTATTCTTTGAAGACCAATGTTTGCTGTTGGTCATCACCGCTGTTAGATGTGACTCATGGTGAATCACAGACACAGTCTGACTTGCTGTTGACTCCGCTCCAGTTGTGATATGGCTTTGAGAGCTGAAGATAAATTTGAGGGGTTACGTGTTGAGAGAAAACCTGGAGGCTTTGGTATTTTTGTATATTTCACCGTGACATCTGTGATAATTAGGATGACATTTACAAAACCTTTGATGTGTTTCCTCTCATCTGTCAGGGAGCACCAAGAGAAAAACACATAGGAACAAAAAAGTGTTTTCCTCTCTATATGGTTTTTCCAAACTGTCTTCCAGTCATTTCGGTGAAGGCAGTTTTATGGGCCTGATTGCTGAATGTCGAGCTGGTGATTAATCAATGATTTACATGGTCGACTGTGCAGTGTTTTTAAAATACAAAATATCAAAGACCCATGAATATGCCTTCTGTCAACTAACCCATGCAATCTAAACCACAGGCTAGCTGTCTGTAGGGAAACATTAGCAAAAATAACAAACACCTGCTTCTGCTGTTTTCTAATTTGAATTAAATTAGCTTTAGATCTTAATAACCAAACCAGAGGTACAAAGTCCAGACAACCATGGTGTCAACTGCTGATGTGGGGAATCTCACAACAGTGATTGCAAATTGATTAAAAAAATGTAGTGCCAGGAGAGCATTTAGCTGCTTCATCTGACCTTATGGAATTAATTACAATTTGCACTATTAGTTCAAACTGGGCTGTGTGTAGAGAGGAAATGAGAGGAATTGAGATGCACATCAATGGTTGCATGAATACAGAAACAGAAGTACAGTAACTAAAGTGGGAAACAGACATAGAGAGAGCAAGACTTGCAGAGAGACAGATAGCAAAGAGTGAGACAGAGAAAGAAAAACAGGCAGGACACAAGCAGTGTCCATTAGGTTTGCTCAGGCCCAGGAAAAAAAGAAGTGATAATATTATAAAAAAATACATATAACACCAATTTGGAAATGATGCTGTAAAATGATGATGCCTCCTAAATTAGATGATGCATGTGTGCTTTCACCCACACACGCATGTGTACATGAGGAGGCTGGACTGCTGTTGCTGAACTCACCAACAACACGCCCGCTCACACCCTATTAATACACAGTTATCACACCCGTTAATAAGCGCTTTCACCTAATCAACAGCATTTCTAAAAACCACAACTGAACTGCAAATGAACCTGGTGTTAATCGAGTAGAGAGATTTCTCCAAAGTATTTTCTACCACAACCACTGTTATACTAAATATAAGAATCACACCCTGCTAAGGTGAGGAATGTAAGCATGAACTCATGAATCATGGTGTGTGTCAACTATTGGATCAACAGACATTCATGTTCCCCAGAGAATGACTCCTACTAACGCTGGTGATCCCCTGACTTTTCCTCAAGAGCCACCATGAGGTTGACATTCGTGGTTTTTGAGTGAAATACCTTGACAACTGTGGGATGGATTGCTGTGAAATTTGCTAAAGTTATTCAAGGTCCCTAGAGGATAAATTCTAATGACTGTGTCGATCCTCTGACCTTTGCTCTAGCAGCAGTATCATTATTGTAGTGGACAAATATCAATTTGTTCAATTTGTTAGCATGCCTGTAGACTCTTGGTATTGTCATTCATCGTTTTGCATCTGAATTTATTTAAATAAATACTGATTACTGAGTACTGATATTCTGTCCACATCATAGAAACTTGTTAGTGCTGAGGATTTGTTGCGTTTTCATGTAGAGCGCACATACATATAAGAGTAGATGGATAATTCTGTGGCTACAGCACTTCTTATGATCATCAGTGGATGTGGGGTTTTTCTTGTTGTTTTTTGTAAAGTTGAATACCAAATGCAGAATGGTTTTATTTAGTTACAGACTAAGCTGGGATTTCCATGGGACTTGTTTATAATTTAGGATTATTTTCCTCCTGTTGTGTTGACTTCTGTTTATTGTATTTCATCCACTCTTTGAAGCACTTTGTCTCCTTGTCCTTCTAAAACTGTTTTGTTTTCTGATATTAAGTGACATCGTGTCCTTTCAAGTCGAATGCTACCAGCTGCTTTGAAACTTTGGACTGGTGACATTTTGATCACAAGCTCACTCTTGAAACCACTAAGGTACTGACGGCCCCCATGTTGCTCATTTCAGATCCCTCTTGTGTTTCAGCCTCTCCTTTAGTGAGCCTTGACCTTCAAAGGGCATCATTCAGTGACGACTCCCTGCTAAACACCTGCGTTCTCTCTCTTTCACACACACACACATGCAGCCTGAATGTAAAGCCTTTTACACCTGCCCAGGTGTCTTTAGGGCTATTCTAGGAAAATTTGTGTGAAATACTCTTCTCTTTTGTTGCCCTCAGTCTTCTCAACCTACCTATTTCCCCAATTCAAAAGACTCAAGTAAATCCCTGTTAATTATTATCAAATATAGATTAAAACTGCACAGTGCTGGGGATGTGTTGTTTTAAAGGTCCAAAAAGGCCAAAATGTGACCATTAAATTGCTCCAAACATCTGAAGCCGAACAATTAGTTCAGTAGTTAGTTCCCTACCTTGTATATTTCCCCCTGTCACAAGTCCCCTTCTGGGAATCTGCTGGTAGAGTCTTGCTGTTTGCCCATGCTCCTTGTAAGCTTTTACTTCAGTTCTTTGAAGTCTAAAATACAGATCGCCACATCATCAACTACTTGGTCATAAATAACAAAATGGACCCTGTAAGCTATTTTGGTCACATGCTTCTTTGGTAGCTTTTTGCCAACTTATTTTAGGAAAGAAGTGGCCCAGAGTAACTTTGTGCAGCAGTAGCAGAATGAAGAAAATATTATCTCGTACCTTATTGATATTTTCTATATTGAGCAGTATTTGGCTTTAATTAATTTAGGCTTTTTAAAGAGGAAAATTAAATTTGATATTAAACTGTTTTTAAAATTCTGTTGCTTTAGAAGTATGTCTGGTATGGAGCTACATGAGCTTACCAATATAGGTATACAGGAAAACATTTTTATACTTTGGCTGAACTAGGCTAGTCATCCTAGTCATGAAACGTTATCTAGGGGGAAGTGTCAGCATACTGTTAGTGTGACATGTCCTGAAAAGTGATGCCAACAAGGCATCTTCTGCTGCACTGTGATATTTATGTCCTACAAAACCAATATATTACTACTATAATACTTAGTCTCATAGACAGGCAGAATACACAGAATATGTTGGTATAAAAAAATACATGACGCCTCTGAGGAAAAAGTGTTTCAGTAAAAAATTTCCTCTGTTCAGTGTATTCTTCTATTAGTTGCAGCATAGCAGATGATTAGTGTATGTTTAGTCTAAGTGAAAATAATGCAATTTGAATTGAAATTTACATAATTCTGTGCTAATAATTGAATTTGCATACAACTTTGCAGATAGAGAAATTGACCTTTTATCTAATTTATTGAATATTTTGTTCAACCAGTTCTAATGTATTATACATAATTTAGTTTAATGGTAATTAATTACCTAATCCCCTGCAAACAGTTGACATAGCTTTTCATCTGAAGGTCTGTCAGTGACCCTAAGCCTGTTTATCATAATACCTATTGGCAAGGCGATTGAGAAAGCCTTTGGGGGTGCTTACCACTGCTTAACTCCATAAAAAAGACAGCTTTGCAACAATACATAAAACTCTCTGAGCGTGTTTCACTCGCCCTCTCAGAGGGGATTTAACCGCTAAAACAAGACTTTCCCTTCTTTCACTGAGCTCCGTCCAAGTGGAGCTGGACACCTGCCAAGGTTTATACGCGGAAAAATGAGTTTGGCGCACGCACACACATGGGCGCGCATGTACGCGCACTCGGGCAGGGAGACACACACCGTACAGACAGATTCACACTGCTGCTGTTTTGTTGTGGTTCGGAGCTGGTTTTACAGAAAAGTGTGGTCCAGCTCCAGAATCTTCACCCGGCTTACTGTTTAATGGTTCACCCTGTAATCTAAACCAAAAGGTCCTGGCTGTTTTGCAAACCCTTTCCCACATTTTTCTTTGTTTTGAGTGGTGCAGATGTACGCAAAATGTAATGCTACTACTATCGTTGACATTTTTTCATTATCCGCTATTTTAAAACTGCAGCTTAGGACTGAAGGAACTCAAACTTTTAGGGACTTAATGAGAGATGAACACTTCCTGCTCAGGATCCATAAAGTCATTAATTCAGTCAAGGTTAAATGTTGTGTGTTATCTTGCTAGACTCTTTCACATCTAAGCCTACTAATCTGTGAGAAAGTTGCTGCAATATACTCAGGAATAAAGCACATAAAACAAATACAGTTGAATGAAAAGGTCAAAAAGTTAAAGCCAATAATAAAACTTGATGGAAAGATGTGAATTTTTTTGAACAACATAACTGGCAACTGCTGGTAGTGTGTTTCCATTTTCTGCCTCCACACTGACTGCTGCTGCTGTGAGCTCTGTCGACTAAACATGATTTATTTTGAGGGTGAAAGCTGATTTATTTATGTTGTTGGCATGCCTTAGTGTTTTAAAAACACGCTGTAAAAATTTCAGCAAATGCACGAATCAACACATAAATAAAACTGGATTCAAGAAGCTACAGGAATAACCTAAAACTTAAAATAAATTCTGGTTTGTGGTTTTCAAGGTACTGCTCAGTGTCAGCTTAAGTTGCCTATTTAAAACTGCTAAGAGGGTAAAGAAGAAATTAAAGCTGGTCTTCAAAGGACACATAGGAGGGGCAGTGTTCTTTTTCATTTAAAAAAGTTTATATAAAAATCCTGTGTATGTGCTACTGGACAAGTCTGCTTGCTCAGGCAACCTTCTCTGGACACCAAACTGTTAATATAAACACTGCAAGCATTGATCAGCCGTACAGGCTGAGTTCTAGAAGAAAAGATTGTTTTAAGATTGTGGAGTACCTCTGTAGCTCCGTAGCGCCATTAGAAGGGCCTGTTGTCGCCAACATGCATCATGTAGAGGCTATATAGGCTGCAGCCTGCTTGGTCTACTTTGTATTTTCTCTTACCTGTTTCTGTTACCTGTAGTGATTGTAAACAAAACTTAGACCAGTATAAAGAAAGGTTCAGTAATCTTTCAGTGATTTAGCAAAACCATTTCTACTGCAAAATGCCGCAATCAGCTCACTTTCTACCACAAAGTGAATTAAAGAATGTGAACACGATTACCTTGTGCATCCAGTGTTGTGGCTGTGCCAGTCAAAACGTAAGTCCTTTGTTGAACTAGTCCATCCCTATTTCACAGTACCTTGAAGGAGAGACATACTTTAACTGTCCAGCCAAGCTGTAAATAATATGGTCTCCTTGTAATGGACAAACTTCTTCACTCCTATAGTCTGAGACAGTGTTAAAGCCCTATCTGTGCACATGGATCTGTGTCTGTTGTGCTACTAATGAACTAAGCCCATTATGCCTAAGTGAAGAGTTGGTTTTAACAGTTTCAGCACCAAGCTAATGAACACAGTCAATCATCTAGCAAGCTAAAGACTCAAATATTTTTCCTCAGCAGTGAGTGAAGACCAAAAGAGAGGTGAAAAGAGAGTGAGTGTTGGGCTTGAATCCGTCACGTTCCCAGAAGCACGACTGCAAATGTTGCTTCATGTCTGCTGGATGTAAAAGTAGGCAATAGTCATAACAACTTGTGGTGGTGGCTTTGTGTCTGTCAGCTTGTTTTTTCCCCCCTCTTGGCCAAAAAATAGCTTTAAAGTTATAGGCGTATGTAGGTGTACAGGAGAGTGTGTGTGTGTGTGTGTGTGTGTGTGTGATGGGAATGTAGGTGGTTTGTGTGTATATGTGATATTGAACAGTGTTCCAACAGAGGATGTTGGAATAAGTTTTGACTCTCTGGGGGGGAAATATATGTGTGTGCTTTCATATATCTGTGTGTGTGTGCGTGTCCGAGAGAGAGAGCGCGAGAAAGTGAGAGGGAACAGGAGCAGACGTTCCTCGGTTGGAGGTGTCATTAAACGGGAAATGGGAATTAGATTAACACTGCAGTGGGCGCGCGCGCACACACACACACACACACACACACACACACACACACACACACACACACACACACACAGGGATTCCACGGAAATTTCCTCCCCCTGAGGCCGGCAGCCGTGGTAATGTATTCATAACTAACCTAGTGACATGTATTTCTGTTTTGCACACAGATAATACAAAAAGAGAGGTTAACTACAGTCAGTACAGTATGATGAACGCAGACTGATTGTTCATTCTCAATTCTCATTCACAATAACACTACTTTAACAAAGTTATGCCTATTCTCTGTTGTACTCATATGTGTGTGTTTGTTTCTGTGTGCGTTTGTGTATTTGTGTATGAGCGTATGAGTTCTATATCTCTCTCCTGCTCTCAGTATTTCTCCATGGGGTGCTCTTGGGCCTGTTTGACTCAGTGAGTGATGCCTCTGCAATATTGCAAAACATATGACTGGTGTGTGTTTGTGTGTGTGTCTAGGGTCTGGTCAAGAGGCCTGAGGGGTACTGATTAATTTAGCAGGCTATTGGTGCTAACAGACTGCCTTGAGGTATGGCTCTCTGGGTGTAACACACACACACACACACACACACACACACACACAAATTCTAGCTGGTGAAATGTGCTCATACATAAACAGACATTTATTGCAGCCAGAGACGGCAACATGTGTGCTTATATACACACATCTGACAGGGAGGCAGTGTGAAACATTGAAAGAAATGGACACACGCACACCTTTGGTAGGCAGTCCGTGTGTGTATACTCCTTTGAGACGGGCATGGTGAACAACAGAGAGGAATAGAGAAAAAGAGAGAGGAAGATGTGTCAAGTTGAGCCCTTGTCAGGTTTCTGCTGCCATAGCAGGTTTTCGGCAGACAGAGACAGCAAGGGTGTGTGTGTGTTTGATGGTGTGTGCATGTGAATGTGTGGTGTAGCAGCAGGTGCAGCGAGTTGCGATAACCAATATATTTCATTGCAATTTCATATAGCTGCCACCTTAGACTCACCTCTGCCTGGGAAGTTTGCATATTTAAAAAAACCAAAACAAAAAAACATGTAAATTCTTCAAGCTCTGTCTCTTGAGTATAATTCACTGTCAATTCAGTTCCAGTTGATTTAAGGCCAATGCAGTTAAATGAAACCCATTACTGTACCTTCAATTTCCATTCAGTTATTCTTTTGTTTCTCCAGCATCTTAAGTTGCTAGTTTTGCTTCTTCAAATCATCAGACGCACATTAGAAATCAAATGTATGAAGTGGTTAAAAGAGGAAAGGATAATTCACCACATTTTAAGATGAGCCAGGAAAGGCCTGTACATAACTATACATTTTTTAGCAGGAAATCAAGCCTAATCATTTTGTACACTGTGCTGCTGACAGTATTCACAGGTCAAACTAAAAAAAACTTGCATCCTACGTCCGCTTATAAACTATAGCCTACACATATTCCACCAAGCAGTACTTACAGTACAGTATTCCACAAAAATATCAACTTTTAAAATTGATTTGTAATTCTTGCTAACGCCTGTGTGGTGTATTTTGGTGGAAGAAGAGTGCACAACTAATAGGCAGCCCATTTATACAAGGTGACATTTTACTGAAATGAGTGTTGCCTGATCGATTGTATCTACTGAATGCTGAATTTACCCTAACCATCCAGAAAACATCTTGAGTCATGTAGTGTGAGGCGAGGCAACATTTAACATTTAAATGCAGTATTTCACAATGGAGTCTGGCATGGCATCCTCTCCTATACTAAGGAGGACAGAGAGAGAGGCACATGGGGAAAACAAGTTATATGAAGCAACCACTACCACCCACCTGTAAGATATACGGCAGGTAAGGGTCATTGTTTTCAGTTTTTTATTCATAATCACCCCCCTAAAATTCTGAATTTTCAGCTGATTTTAACCTAGATTTTATATTCCCATGCATCAAAATTTGTTCTGTTTCCTGCAGGACACTGTTCACAGTAGGTTACCATAAATCACCAAACATTTAATTATATAGAACCTGATATTCACCCAGGCTTTAGTCTTGATCCTTTAAACAGTTTTCACCTGTTTTTCAATGTTAACATTTATGTGATTCTTTCCTTGATTTTAATAAAACATAAAAGTAAAAAGTGAAAATAATTAGCCCTGCAGATAGGCCCATTGACTCTTAAATTCCCCAATGAAATGAGCAGTAATTGTCTTTTCGACATGTTCCTGGGTCTGGGGAGGGTGAGCCATCAGACGATACAGAGTAGCAGTTGAAATACTGTCAAAACATCATACATTGAAGGTGACAGGATGTCTTGGAGTTTTTATAGTTCAGAGGAGCTGGAATGTCAAAGTGCTAATTGCATGAAATGTGTCTTGCTCAAGGACACTTTGACAGGACTTACAGCTATTGATAGACACATTGACCATTACTGTGGTTAATCTATGACCTTCCAGTTTCAGGGCTGTCACTCCAACCACTTAAGTAGCCTGCCAAATTGTCTAAAATAATACAAATGGAATGCTTGGATATTTTTATATTTGCCTTCACATCTGTCCCGGTTTTGGCTGTGAAGACTTAGCTGAATGGTTTTCTATGAATACTTCCATCTTATCATCATAGAAACAGCAGTTGTACTATTAGTGCTACACTTGGTTTGATTTTGAGTCAAATTAGGTTAAATGATGCTGTTTTTAAATCACCCATTTGCTCAGGATGAGGCAGTGACACTCAAGTATTTGCTGCTGACTCCTTTCCTTCATCCATCTGTGGTCTTTTCCAGACCCATGCAGAGGGTAGACATATAAAGTCTCAGTGCCATATATGTCTGTATCCATGTAGTATATGCAATAACTCATAATGTTGCTATACTCACATTAGTCCATGAGGTTTGAAAGATTATTCATAATATTTCTATTTTTTATATGTGTGTGTGATTTACAAGTGTGCAATTGTTTTTTTCAACATTTTTAATCGTTAATTTGCTAAATTAACTTCTTCAGCAACATAAACACCCATTTAATATCTGCCACCTCCTCCACCACACTCCTTTCCTCCCTCCATCTTGCTCACATACATTTCTAATTTCCTCCACTCTTACTCCTTACTCCATTTCCTACTCCTCAGCTCTCATCTCCTCTCCTCTTCCTCTCCACTCACTCGCTGTCATGTTTAGAGACATTAATGCAATGGAACAACTAGTCTTGGTTAAAAAAAAACAAACAGGCTGCTGTTTTCTATTCCATCCTCTCATTCCTGTCTGGCAGTAATTATGGCTGTTTAATTGGGCCTACGGAGGCTCTGAGAGAAAGTGTGTGTGTGTGTGAGAGAGAGAAGGAGAGAGGGAGACTAACAGTGTGTCTCTGTGCTTATGTATGTAGGAGAGGTTGTGCATGACTTGAGCTGAATACAAAGCAAAGCCGCCTCACGACCACAGAGAGGGTTCGTTTAAAATCAAGAAGTGTCTTAAATCAACATACATAGCATATAGAGGGTGAGATCCAATGAACAATAAGTAGCGCACTGTGCTATGAGCTCTTACTAATTGTCTTGTAAACTTGATGAATCCAAAGTCTTCTATAGGAGAATGTTATATTTTGATGCCATAGACTCAGATATTTAAAGTGCCTTTTGTGTTCTCACAAATTTGTCCCTGACTTCAGGGAGGTCATTAATTAGCACAGACTATAACATTATGTTTCCATTTATAACAGATTCCCAGCCTCTAGCTTTTCTCAAATGTTCTCTACTTGACAACTATTTATAGACTGCTGGGTGGATGAATGGATGGATGGGTAGTAAGAAGAGACTACACATCCTTTTGAAAAATTCATCAGTCATTCCCAAGTCCAGTTAACCTCATGAAAAGGCGAAGACACATAAACCTCAAGGCTTTTTTCACATACTACAGTTACTCTCCCTGGTGTGCAGACATGTTCCCAGTTTCACCTCTAAAGGCACGGACACATATTAAGATTGGTGTGTTCTCAGTTGGGCATGACGACTAATTGGACCACGTTGGGCCGAGTCTGTTTCAGTCTGTTCTATCCGGAAAACACAATCTTACAGTGTGTAGTGGCAAAGAATGCAAATCGTCTGCTTTCTGATCCAGCTGCTGCCCATCGTTCTAGATCAGGGGTTTTCAGAGTCTGACACTGTAGGCCCCCCTTCAGACAAAATCAGTGTTCCAGGAATATAAGGGCCATGTTGATGGGGCATTATTCTGAGCCTCATAAAAAATAATCAACAAAAAAGGATTTTTTCACTCCTATTATCCTTCTGTGTCTAACTTCTATTTAGGGGATAATAATGCTCTTAATTTTTGGTACTATAGTTCCCATAATGCTTTGGGGGATATACAAAGGAAGTATAATGTTGCCATGATTCAACTACAACTTGAGCACCATTTTAGTCCTATATTTGCTTATACTTTGGAAAATTGGCACCATTAAAAGTATGCAGAATTAGCAGTTCATGTTTGCAGTGTACTATCACTCGATAATGATACTGAAGAAAACTTAAAAAAGTGATGAGTTATAAGGAGCCTCTTTTTTAAATGATTTTTATGAGTTTCACTTAATCTGTTTCTATGATTTTAAATGGATTTATGGACGTCTATTTGCGATGGACATTGAAGATAATGATATCCTTGAACAGCAATGTTAAACTGGTTACCATGTTGTTTTTCCCTTTATCAGAATAGAAAACAAAGTTTTATTAATAAGATAAGGGGGTAAACGAGGATAACTGAAATCACGTTTTTGACATTTCGGCAACACAAAAAAAAGTAGGAGAAATATTGTTGAAGTGAGAGAGCAAGAAAGTAAACCATGTGTGGGTGGTTTGGTAAGGGAAGAGGTTGTTCTAATAGAGTTGCCGTGCACGCACACAAACACAATCCTACACACACACACACACACACACACACACACACACACACGCACTCACATTTAAACTCTCTCCCAGACGGTAGTATACGTTGCCCATAGGCCTCCATAAAGCCAAAGGGCTGGTACCAAAACCAACCGTCTGTGACACTAGTCTGGAGAGAAGGTCACTCTCTACAGACACACGCACGCACACACGCACACACATACCACATTGGTATGTGAGAAGGTCTCTCAGCGCCTACAGGTTTTAATTCTCTCCTCCTGTCATGCCTGACTGGCACCACAGAGGCCAACACACAAACACACACACAAGCCCAGAAACACCATCATCCAGGCCTCCTGCACGCGCGCACACACGCACACGCACGCGCGCACACACGCACACGCACACGCACACACACACACACACACACACACACACTGCTTACTTCTGTCAGTCAGCAATAAATTGGGTGATGGTTATAGTCCAATGCAGAACAGGCTTCACGACAGATGTGCAGTACAACTGGCAGGCATCCACACGCACACTCACACAGAATTTGACATTGGCCCGCAATATTGCCGCTTTCTCTCTCGTACAGATTTTAACACACGTGCCCGCTTCACTAACTCCTCAGTCAGTGTGGCATTGAGCCTTCAACCTTCAGGCTATTGAGTCCTATCAGCTCTTAGTGTCTTCATTCAGTCTTTATTGTTGCCCCAGACATTGTAGTTAAGCTTTAGAGGGGTAAGTAGATTGAGTGATAAACTTTAACTTCAGTCTCTGTTAGAAACCATCTGAGTCTGATATGAGCTTTTATGAGATAATAGGAAGGAGGAGGGAGAAAGGGTGCAGATTGAAATAAAAAAGGTGAAAAGAGTGGAAAGTAAGATGGAGGCATAGCCATTTGTCTCTGTATTTCTATGTCCAAGCTTCTAAAAACACGAAAAATGTCTGCACTATTCTGAAGGGATTGGAGGTCCTGTTTTTGACATTTTAAAATTCAGATATATTGGGCTACAACTTTGTCTTATTTTTGTAGTTTTGGCGATCATTTCTATTGGTTATTATGACATTGCACTCAACAAAGTAATTGCTGAGATCTCGACATTGCTATAACGAAGTCTGGATAAGAGAGGAGCGTTCAGATGATCAGACTGACTGTAAACAAGCTATCGGATGATCTAAAGTTGTGTTTCAGCATAACCACGGCAAGTGTGGTAGGCCAAAGTTGAATCAGTAAGGCAATCTGTAAATGTTATGGATGCTTGCAAAAGACAGCTTGGGTTATAGTTTTACTGCTCATCTTAATGTGATTAGGCAATTGACAGAAAATTAATTGACAATTGACTTATCTTTTGAGTAATTTTCCAAGCAAAAATACCAAAAATGCTCTGGTTCCAGCTTCCTATGCACTTTTAGTCCTCTTGTGCGCTGCAGCTGTAAAGAAAGTTATACCATCAAGAAACAAACAGCCAACAGAAGTCATTTATATTTTTCTCGCACAATCATTCAACAACAGCCCCTTTTCTATCTTTAGCCCTCTTTTCACTTTCTTCATGTTTGTGTTGCTGGCTCGGTTCCCCTAACTGCTCCCTTCTCTTCTAACCCATTTTTTTTTCTCCTCTTCTCCATATTTCTCTCTTTAGTCCGCCTTCTCTAAACTCTCTCTGTCTGTCACATTCAACAGATGATGTTGGCTGGTTGTCCTCCTCTCAGAGCTGAGTCTGTATTTATCTGAGGCTGTTAAGCTGTGAACGCCAACACCACCCAGAGCAGATGAGCCTTGAAATTCATTTTAGAGGAACAAGAAATAAAGTTTTTTTTCTTCCTCTTCATTTCTCCTGTAGTAATCTATACCTCGTACTTTTTTTGCATCTCCCTCCCCTCACTCGTCTTCCATGTCTTGTTTTGGCAAATGAGAGTGCCCGCGAGATATACGTTTTTTCCGTTCAGTGCATTTGCGAGCGGGTGAATGAC
Organism: Maccullochella peelii; assembly: GCA_002120245.1. Classification (NCBI taxonomy): domain Eukaryota; kingdom Metazoa; phylum Chordata; class Actinopteri; order Centrarchiformes; family Percichthyidae; genus Maccullochella; species Maccullochella peelii. The sequence goes on along the minus strand of LKNJ01000122.1, from coordinate 205,039 downwards.
AGTGACAGCTTTTTGTGTTCCCTCCTTTTGTCATAGCTAATAAATTTGAAATGGAGAAAGAGAGAGTGGGGGGGAGACAAAATCTGAGACTGCAAAAATGAAGCATGGACGTTAGGGCACAGACGTAAAGGTTTCATATAAAAAGGGAACTTTGGCACTCATAGCAAAACAGAAGCACCACCTTCGCCCATGTGCACACCACTGGAAGGCTCGTGTATAGATTCATAGGGTGTGTGTGTGTGTGTGTGTGTGTGAGTTTTATCTATCTGAGTGTGTTGTGCATTGTGCAGTCTTGACTTGAGAGCTGCTTGCAACTACACGGGGTAGAGGTGAGAGTTGGAGTCATGCTGGGTCATCCTGTAAGAAAGAGGGGTAGAAATATATG
>LKNJ01000122.1:154436-203196 GCA_002120245.1 Maccullochella peelii | reverse complement strand
TCAGAACCAGCATTAACTTTTTCAGCAATTTGAGCTACAGTAGCTCTTCTGTTGGATCGGACCACACTGGCCAGCCTGCGCTCCCCACACGCATCAATGAGCCTTTGCCGCCCATGACTTTGTCGCCGGTTCACTGGTTTTCCTTCCTTGGACCACTTTTGGTAGGTACTGACCACTGCAGACTGGGAACACCCCACAAGAGCGACAGTTTTGGAGATGCTCTGACCCAGTCGTCTAGCCATCACAGTTTGGTCCTTGTCAAAGTCGCTCACATCCTTCCGCTTGCCCATTTTTCCTGCTTCCAACACATCAACTTCGAGGACAAAATGTTCACTTGCTGCCAAATATATCCCACCCACTGACAGGTGCCATTGTAACGAGATAATCAATGTTCTTCACTTCACCTGTCAGTGGTCATTACGTTATGGCTGATCGGTGTATATGCCAACTACACAGCAGTTTCTAAAAACAGAATCATTTAGTAAATTATGGGACACATAAGTGGCTGTCGTTTGGTATGGCTGGCAAAAGTAACTGTCTGAAACACAAGAATAAATGATGGAAGGAGACTGCACTGATCACTGCAACCGTCATGTAAGAATCAGATCCAAATCTTTGTAATTTTGGTTTAGAAAATATGAAGGTGTTTCTAGACAGAATCTGAAGCCCATCCTGTGTTTTTTGTCCTCTAAAATCCACCTCGAGTTCTGTATGAATACACCTTGAGTGTGGGTCCCTCCTGCACCATTTTGCCTCTTTTAAACACTCACATGACCAATGCAATGGCTCTACCTCACACACAATCAGGACTGTCCTTGTGTGACTTTACTAGGGCAGGTATAGTTCCTACTGTGCTCTTTAAAAGGTGTTTACAGGTCTTGGGGAGTACTCATGGATATGTGAAAAAAGTTATTTTAATCTTCTTGTGGATCCAGAGGCAGTTACGTGAAGTCTGGCAAATTGCCTTAAGCGATGACTGAAAATTAAAATGAAAGAAATGTCAGGGTGTGGAGTTAAAAAGTGAGATTACCCCACCTCTGTAGTCCACTCCTCATTTCTGCTTGAGGGTACCGGCTACTAGCATAACACACCCGAATTGGTGACCAAACTATCAGTAGTCGAGTTATAGGCACCAGGTTTTGACAAGAAAGAAGAATGCGTGGAATAAAAAGACGATATCTCTGGTTCTGCTGCGTTGATTTTGATACTATTTTTTTGAATTTTTTTTTTTCCTTTTTGAATTTTGATTTCAACAATGTTATAGGAGTGCAATGCTAAGTCTGTGGCGTACTCTTTTAAGTGTACCTGTACCCTTAAAGTGTATGTAGTTCCTTTAGTTAAATGAGTTCAGAATAAGAATGGTACTGACCAAAGATCCACATTTTAGAATTAATGCATCCTCATATCAGGACCTTGCCTCTGGTTCTTGGAAGTGTTGTTGAATATAAGCCTAGATCCTTCCTTATCAACTCTACCGGAGTGCTTTTGACAAAAACCAAGTGACTCATAGCTAACATGGCAGCACTCACTTCCTTTTTGGCGAGAGAAAACAACAGACCAGCAGTCCGAGTCTATTTAGATTGTTTCAATCTCACACCCCCTCTGCTAGCCTAATTCAATTTACCGACTTTACTTAGTTTTGCCCACATGGTTCAAGTGTGGAGAGGACTGCCTGGCATTGAAGGCAAAACAGCCTCAGGTCCAGCTCTTACGAAAGGCGGGGAACAGACGGCAAACGAACATATCGCTTTTCCGTAATCCCCATAAATGAGAAGCTGACTACTGTTGAGAGTTTGACGTGGTTACTAAACCACAGTTGAAGTCCAAATGAGACTACATTACAGACCCTGGAGCAGGGAAAACGCAGGCTTGTCCTTAGACATTTTCCCATGGTGATAAGGACTTGGCCAGATGTTTGCAATACATATTCATACTCTCTCTTTGACTCAGTCTGCAAGTCAGAGAAGCCCTGGGGTGGGTCTAAAGTGGCAGATCTAGAAAGAGCAAATCTGGTCAGGCGTTTAATGTCCCAAATTATGAATGACCCTGCCACCTCCTGATAATTTCTGACTGAAACTACCAGGAAACACCAAGCCAAGGGGACAGTGAAAGGTTTGCAACTTGATTTAGTTCTCTTTGAAGTTTGGCTCTGAATGGGGAAAACGGTATATTATAAGACACCACAGTGTTCTCTTTCATGTAGCAGGCTGAAAGGGATGCTATAGAGTGTTTGAGGGAGTCCTTTGATATGTGAGATGCTCTGTGCCCTGTGAAAGGATCAAGCTTATGATTTAAGTCAATATGTGTGCGAGTGCTTTAATGCCTGCTCCTGCCAGTTCACTGTTTTGTCAGAAATGTTTCGTACAGAAGGCTTAGGGGATCAGCCATGATGGGTGCCTGCCTGACGGTCCCTACAGTTCACATGTGTGTGTGTGAAAAGGTGCCTGCTTCTAATTCCATCAAATGGAAAATTTGTTAGTTGGTGGTAAACAATCTCTCATTGGAGCACTTGTCTGGGTTGTTTGATATCGAGTGTCCCATCCAAGGTTCAGAGGACATGATTAAAATGAAGGACGGAATGATTTGCCTTGATTACATGTTTCTTTTGTTGGCAGGCTGATGATTGACATTTCTTATTTTCCCAGAAGGCCCGGAGTAGCCTTCTGCCTTTTAGTCTGCGTTTATGGGTTGGGCACACAAAGATAGTCATGTTGTAAAACCCTTCCTATTGTGTAATTGTGCTGCTGTTTTTATGTTTTTAAAGTGAAGGCTACATTAAATATGATTACAATTCCACTGCAGCGCACTTCCATGACTGGGCAAGACATATATTAAAAATGATTTAAATGTTGTGTGCGCACACAAAATTAAACATATGTGGAGGGTCATGGTGTTTGTATGTGTGTGGGTTCATGCCTTCCTGTGTATACTACTAGTTAGAGAGGGAGAGAGAGGACTTTGCCCTTCTCTTCCATCTTTACCATCTGGTTTGTGTAGCATTTGACTGAGGTGTTAATCACTATGCCTTGGGGCCACTCCTGCTCTGACAACAGCTGGAAAAGGGAGATGGACCTGTTGATGTCCATCTGTCCTTATGTCTGTCAGTCCTCTGTATTAACTGTATCCATGCAGCTGGAAGGTTCATGACCTTGGTGTTTCTAGTTTCTTGAAAAACAGTTGGAAGGGCCTCCCTGGCACCATTTCCTCTATCCGTAATGTTTCTCAGCCCTCAACTTCACCCAGTGACTCTACACTACTATTTTTTTTTTCCCCCCAAGTATTTTTAAGTTTGCTCACATGCCTTTATTTTAAAGAATCGCACCTGTAAAGACCAATTCATGCTTGCCACAGCTACAGGTCTATGTGGGTCCCCCTGTGCTGTATTGGACTGTACACGCTAGATGTGCTAGAAAAACAAACTGGATGCTTGTTTTTGTGTACTGTATGTATTTATGTTCTGAATGCCCTGTCCGTGGTCCTGTTCTCATTAATTGGTCGCACATGGCATTTTTTATTTTTTTTAAGTTCTTTTTGTTGTTTAGCCAAATACAACAAACAAAGGAGATGGAAGATGTGTGGACTTGTAGTATATATAGAAGCACGGCCATCCACAGTCTGCATGCAAGTCCGCAGCTGAAGGCATCTGTATTGAAATATGAACAAGGCTTAATACCTCCACTGGTGTCTTCTTCCTTGCTGCCAAGAATGAAACTCATAATGTAAATGAGACCTGGTTACGTGGCCTTATTGTTCTTAAATCTAGCTACTAGAGGCTAAACAATGTATTGTTTCAGAATCAAAATTGCAATATGAGCGTATTCAAGGGTCACATTGCAAAGGATGCCACGTAATAAGGACAATGAAGCACGGCATGGCAGACTACATTTACCATTTTTGCTTTTATATAAATGTTTGCTTTTTTTTTTTTTCATGGCCAATCTCAAAGACAGTCTTGTTCATTTGATAAACAACTTAGACAGTGTCTTGCAACTGTGGGTACAACACAAGGCAACATTACTCATTTTTGACACTTTATCCCAATAATACCACAAATCCATGTCTGATGAGTGCAAAGCCATCCAACAGGACAAAGGTATTTTAGATCTTTTGGCTAGTGTGCAGCACCGTATGCAAAAGACTCAGAGTGCGACAAAGATTTTTTTATCTTGTGAAAACATTGGTACCATTTCTTGTTTTTACCAACTAGGGTACAAAAAGATTATCCATCAGAAAAGTGTAAAATAATTAAGTGTAAGACAAGCCTGCATTAATTGTTGAGTATTAAGCGTGTAAAGTATAATTTTGAATTAATGAGAAACAGCCCTCATTTCTCTAATATTTACCTATTTGTTGATTAGCGATAAATTGTCTCCAAATTGAGTTATCCAAATTAAAATCAAATATTTATAATATCATAGTTTATATAATAACAAAATAGAATATTGCTTTTTATTTTCATTCATGGTAATTCACTGTAGTAGCCACAGTTATTTACACAAAGATGTCACTGATCTGATCCCTGATCTTACAGCTTAAATAACTCTTAACATATCCTCCTCCAATCCTTGTCTTCTTTCCCTTAGCAGCATGAGAACTACAGAATGAGAGTTCAAGACAATTGAAAAGTAATAGATTGTGTTCCTTAATGGATGTTTAAAGGCATCTCTGTCTGATCCCCATGAGTGTTTTTCTGTTGGTTCTACAACAGGCCATGGAAGTTCCTGTAAGAACACCTCTTTTTTTCTCCAGTAGCTTAACACGTGTCCTACAGTGAGGCCCCTTTTCAGGAAGAGATCCTAGCAGAAAGTAATGCTTCTCACTTTTATTTTTAGGGAACTTGAAAGTAGTGCTCTTTCAGTTGCTGTTTCTGATGTTACGTGTCCAGCTATTAGTCTTGCTAATGGATCTAGACAGAAGTAAGGCAAGATGATTACCTCTGTGATTCTTCATGCATGTTATTAATATGTACAATTATATACAACTCACTAGGAAAAGAGAAAAACGGTTTCTCTTCCCATGGTGTGTTCCCATTTATTTGCCTGATGGGTTTTATTTGGTCCAGGTCTGGTGGTTCTTCCTCTCAGTTCCATGTGATAAATCCCCTGCGGCAGACTTGTTACACTGAAGGCAGTAAAAGGGGAAAATTACAATTGTTCCAGGAAAAGGCCGTTCACACGGTCAATGTAATGTTGCATTCATTGTCATTTTGTAAGAGATTTTGATACCATTTTACATTAGAGGTGGAATTGTGTCAATAAATATTTGACAGAGCAGAAGTTTTTGGCCCCTCTGTTGTGGACTTCAACTGCTTGAAGTGCAACTCTCATACAACATTTCACATGCAAACAATTATTATTTTAACACATGTTGTGTCCAAGATTTCCATCCAGTATTAACAAAGCATGTGATAATACTAGAATGGTGCACTCATAGCACAGTGGAAACCACATTCTTTGGGGGAATCCCTGCATTTCTCGCCAACACGTATCAAATTTTTATTAAGGAGTGAAGTGTTGCACGTGTATATCCTGAAATTCGGTACGTAGGAAAAACCCCGCAAACTTAAGTTAACTTTGAGTTTGTCGTCTCTTCTCAGACGTGTGTGAAACAGTCTTGTGCAAAGTATGATTGGTCCTAAAGTGGACATAACATTGCTTTATGGATCGATTCATAATTGAATTTTCATTATTTATGATGCTGTGGCAGTGTGCAACAGATGGCCCTGTGTAAGTAAAACACTGATGGGATTCTTAAGCCTTAGGGCACTATATCTATAAAGTCTTGCACCATCTATGTTATGTCCTGGTATAGATAACTCCTGGAGAATGTTAACTGTCTGGTGCTCTTAGAGGGCCGTTGGAGTAGTGCTAATCCTGAAGGCGCTACATGTTTAAAGCTATTAGGTATGTATAGAAGCTCTGTGTTTAAGCATCGGCGTCACGTATTTACTTAAAGGTTAATTTGTGGTGGAAGCACACAATGAGTGATTGATCCTTCCCATCTTTCGTGCTATGTATAATATTGGTGACATTTAGGCTTTATTGGGTTCCTGCTGCTATGGCGAGAGCATTGGCCCTTGAGTTCTATTTCTGACACACTGTTTTGGTTTCCTTGGTTTATCAAAGCAGAGAGCAGTGTGTTGTAGCTTATTATGGGCATGGTGGGTTTGGCCAGCTCTGGAGAAGCTGGGTTTGTGGAAAAGGCTACCATGGAATTAAAACCTCCTTTGCCTGCACAGAGTGCTCATGCATCTTTTAGCAAGAGCTGTAGTTAAGCACACACACCATGTAAACAATAGAAACATCATTGCAGGACATGAAAAAGGTTGAAGACGTGTAAGGTTTTGGTGCAGTATCATTTTATGTTGTAACACAGCCATTTGTAGAAAGAGCTGTCGGCTGGTTGGGGAAAATAAATGTCTGGTATGTGTGGAACTTGAGGTTTTGGGGGGTTTTGGCTGGAGTCTCATTATTCTTTCTTCCATACAGTGCTCCTGGACTCATGCAATGAAACCTTTTTGGCGTTTTCCTTTCCTAGTTAATCATTGGGCTACTAGGAGGGAGATAATATACCTTTTTATCTAAGGAAGGGCGTTTTGTGTGTGCTTGTTATGTCCCAAATCTATCTGAACAAAAGATTCCTTAGGGCTAAGACGCATTCGGTAAGTCAGGACACAGAAGTCCAAGCTGAGTGAGTGAGGCCCGGCCTTTCTCCAAAATGGGATTTTCAGAATTCTCTTAATTCCAGGGGAGCTGCTCCTGTTGCAGAGAGGGTAGTGCTGCCAGCAGCCATTCTCTGCACTCTGTCTTCATATTGATCTGCCTCGGGGCTCCAGAAATGGAGATTCCTTAAAGCCAGCCGTAGTCTAATGACATTACTCAACACCCCCTCCCAACCACCCACCCACCACTAACCACCCTCCCCATTTTAGATCTCCCTCAGCTCCACTTTTTTTCTTCCTCTCACTGTTATCTAATTAAAAGCTTTTCTATAGAGGGTTGGTCTTGGCCTCCAGGCGTGGGGTACAGACATGGCAGCCAGCCGGGGGTGGAGTGATTTTGTGTGTGTGTGTGTGTGTGAAAGCAATTGTAGGTGTATGTCTGCGCGTGTGTGCATGTACGTGTCTACTCAAATAGGCTTATTGCTGGCTGAGCTGGTGAACCAGGAAAAGGGTTAAAGCAGTCCACGGACAAGCAGTCATGCAGTAGTATGAGCTTAACTAAGACTGGGCTGCAGGAAGGGAGGAAATGAGAGAGGGTGGGAGAGCTGCCCCTTCCCTGATAGGCAGCTGAACATGATACTAGGTCAGGGGATATAATACAGAACTTTTAGGGAGTGGTTATAGATAGTGAGGGAGAAGGGATGGGGGAGTGGCCTCAGTGTGGGGTTGTTGGATGATATCAATTCATTCTTTGTTTCCTAACTGCATGTTGTGTTCCTATTATACAACACAGGTGAGTGTGTGTGTGTGTCTCTGTACTATATTTCAGGTTTTAGCTTTGGTCTGAATTTTGTCTTTCTGACAAAATCTTGAGGGTAAAACGGAAACGAGTCATTTCTTTGAGACTGAGACAGAGAGACAGAAAGCAACCGGATTCCTCAAGTGCTTCGGGATTTTCCCAATTCCCACCTTACAGGCTAAGGCACAGAGGAGAGGGAGGTAGGGGAGAATAATGGGAGGGATGCAGAGGAGGTGGGCTAAATAAGAGAGGAGGGAACAGGGGACACAAAACGAAGCGGGATAAAAAAAGAGTCAGACTCTTGAGCATAGAGTTGAAGCAGGTGGTCAAAAGAGTCAGTGCAGATATGTTTTGCAAGTGAGTGGAGTGGCTTGAGTGGATAAAGAGTGTGGACAGCCTTTAAAATAGATTAGATGCTCAATTTTCAGCAGTGCATGTCTGTAGATGGACCTTTTGAGCTTGACTTCTTTGGCTGGTGAGTATCACTTTGCTCCTTTGTGGCTCATCATGTTATTTAGCTATTATCACACTTTCTCTTACATTGTCTTGTCTCAATGTGTGAAAGGCCAGAAGTGCAAATAGTTAACATACAGGATAGAATTAAATGCATTTCTTTGTCATAGCAGAGATGCACAGTTGTAGTCATGCATTTGGCATTTTGAGATGCTGTCATTCAGGCAAGCATGATGAATTTCCTCTGAATTTGATGAGCTCATTGTAGCGTATGAAATATGAAAACTGCACCTCTGTATTGTGAGTGCCGATGTAGTGAAAGGTCAGCTGTATCTTTGTTTAATAAAAAGTCTAATTTAAGCCATGTTTTTGACACTGACGTGACCTTTTATTTTTACAAGAATAATCTTTTATTAAAATTATTTAAAAATTAAACCATGCCATTTTTTGATTTGAAAAACAAGCCAAAACAGGCTGTTTATAACATGGCTATATTAGTAATTTGACTTAAAACACAAAATACGAATTTGATGTTGAGCAATTCATAAACATCTGCTGACAGTAACTGAACACTGATTTCTGATGTGCCATGAGTTAGTTTGATTATAAAAAGGGACACAAATTGCCAGTGTAAAGACAAAATAATGCGAAACACAGCTGTGTTGTTGGGAAATGAATCATAAAGTGTTGTCCCCCCCCCCGCATCTTATAAACAACATTTCATGCTTGCATGTTAAAACATAGTGTTGATCAGAAAATGGCATCTTACAGCAATTAACTGGTTTTGATTAAACCCAATAAAACATTTGACCACTCTATTAACTAAATGTAAACACATCTGATCATGGTTGAATGAAAACTCATTAGCATTTGCATTCTGTCACATTAGTCTTCTCACCTTGACACAATAGGTTTTCAGTGAGTGGAAAGCCACAGACTGTGGGGAGGCACGTTATCAGCCACATTGACTCACAAGAGGCTACACGGCTGAACTCTGCTACACTCCATTGTTGTGCTATTTGCATGGGCCAGTATGATAACGGTCACCTCCCTGAGCCGTAGCTGGCTGGCTTTATTCTCTCGTGTGGACAGAGGTGCCTCTCGCTCTCTCTCTCGCTCTCTCTCTCTCTCTCTCTCGCTCTCTCTCTCTCTCTCTCTTTGTGTGTTGATCCTCTGCAGTCTCCCTCAGATAAGAACTGATACTTTTCCTCCACTCACTTTTCCAAAGTTGGGGTCTGGAGTTTATTGGTGTAGAGATGCTGTTTAAAACAGTATTGGAGTATTCTTGACTGTGTTCTGAATGAATGACTGCTTTGATAATAGATTTTTCCCTAGAACCATAAATTACATTCTCTTGCTAAACAGACACTGATGGCATTGCTCTCTCAGGAGCCATGAACTATTAGTTTCTTGTCATCTTTTTTTGGTCTTTTAAACTTAAGGGACTTATTCTGAGTCATCATCCTAATTGGGTGCAGAGATGGAAAGAGCGCTTCACATTTTGGCACTGCAAAGAGTGTCATTAGACCCTCCAGAAATAAGACAAGGCCTTTCCTGCTCCATTATAAGATGTGTGTCCTTCCATCATATCTTCTCTCAGAAGCACTACTTTAAAATAATCAGCAACAGGTCGACTTTTCATTCAACTACGCAGCACAGCACAATACAGGAGGAGAATATTAGCAGCAGACTGCTTTGAAATGGTCACGATTTGCGGTGAAAGGCAGGCTTGGGTCACAGTGACGGATGTGGGCTTAAGATTATAGACTGGGGGGTAGGGTCAGCACGGTCAGGGCTGCCTTTCAAGTGAGCAGAGGCAGAACATAAATCAAACACTAAACTTTTTAGTAGCTTAAACAAGTTCCATGTTGTTATCCAGTTGTCAGTAACATAAGGAAACTGTGTGTTTGGAAAAATAGTGCCAGAGGTCTGATGGTGTCCTCATCTGGATGACAGGCCATGGAACGATGTAAAACACCTGGTGGAGATGAACATAGGCGAGATGGAGAAAAGAGTGGCAGAGGGACTGAAAGACAGTGAAGAATGGTAAAATGTGTATAAATTAAAGTGTTCTCACTAAGTTTAAGCTCTTTAAGCAGGTGAAGTGGCAGTTGAAGTGTAAACATTAAAATAGTTGCTGTGTCATTTGAAGTGTAACTGTGTCCAGACAGAGTGTTTCTGGCGAGTTCAGTCAGAGGCTGAGCTGAACAGAAACACATACACAAGCAGCTGAAATGTCAGTGTATGTAGAGCAGTGAAAGCAGTTAAAATGCCTTTGACGAGTAAGCACTGAAAGCAGTTGAACTGTCATTTAAAGAGTAAAAGTTGAATGCAATTTAAATGTGAATTCTAAATGATAAAGGCACGCTTTATCAGGAGAGGGACTGAAAGAGGTAATAATATGAATTGGAGATATGAATTAATCTCAGTCATCCAGGTATAAGATGTACAACTCAGTTTGAGTCAGTGCACAGCACAACTCTGTTTCTTAAGGGGTTTGTTGTTCTTCAGTTCTGACATTAGGTAGAAACCCTGGCATTTATCTCTGAGATCATGTTGAGCACTGTGTCTAGTAGGAACCTGTCTGGGGCACCTTTGAGCGTGACATCATTCAGTGACGCCCGGCTCTTCCCATGACCTCCATGACAATCTGCACTGTTAAGAAATTGTAAGCATTGTAAGCAGTGCAGTGTTCATTAGGGGTTGCTCCATCTTAACCTGTCTGTGTGTGTTATTCAGAGAGCAGAGACGGAGAGCCACAGAGGAAGGTTTGCAGGAAGTAAGCCAGGGGAAGCAGTCAGCATAAAAGCTGGTCCTGCTTGTCCCTCCGTGCAGACGGTCAGGCCCATTAATGTGCAGGAACTCAAAGGGAGGAAGGCCGCAGAGTGCTGCAGCCATTCAGCTTGAGCCAAACACACAAGGTTCCTCCTGCTGAGGTTTCTGCAGCCGCAGCCTTGACTGTGCTTGTGGCTCTGATGTCATCTCAGAGCAATTCCTTCCCCTCTTCTCTTCCAAACCCTCCTGTCTGCTGGGAGACCCCCCACCCCTGCCCACCCAACTCCGCACACACACACTTTCTATATCTTGCCATCTATATGCGTTAACACTACGTTAATAAAAGACTTGGAAATGGACTTGATACCTCACCATATCACATTACTCTCCCTGGCACAATGTATACAAAGCCTGTTGCGGCTGAATAGGGCTTGGTAATGGAGCAGTGGGAGAGCTGACAAAAGCAGCAACCCCCCCACCACCACCCCTCCTCTCACCAGCCTAGCTCAGATTGTCTTTAAACACATAAGGTGACAAGGGGAGCTGTTTGTCTAACGGTGTGTACGTATGTTTGTGTCTCCAAGGCTATGGGAAGATGAAGGGCATGACTGGAATACATTGTAGAGTCAGAGGTGTCATTAAGCGAGTGGTGGAATGACTGAATGTGTGGGTTGCCTGTGTGTGTTTCTCTCTTCCGTACCTAAAATGGCAGCTTGAGTGCTTGAGAGCTCTGTTCTGCTTTTGTGCCAATGCCACAGACATTTAATTGGCTAAAGTGTACCATATTTAAAACAAACAAATGGACTTTATTTTTATCTTTGACTTTGAGGTGGATCAATGGAGTGATAAATGCTCCTCTGCACTACTGTCACTGTTATCCCTGCCATCGTCTTTCAGTCCTTCCATCTTCCTCCCTCGCCCCTGTCCTAGCTCTGACTTGCCACCGCCACTGGGGTTGAGACTTAAGCAACCATTCAATTTACAAAACCCTGGAATCTGACTTGCATTTGGGCAGACGTCCAGACAAGCCGTGGCTGCTTGGGTGGACAAATCAGATTTCTCTGTTCTTGCCGCTGGGGGCCCTTCTGTTTTCTGTGAGAACATCTGACAGAGAGTCAGCTGGGGCTGCAATAGAAAGCATTCACACATAAAGGCATAACCAGTCGTGGGCAGATATGTCAAAAGGGTCCTCTTAGAATGCAGGTCAGAGATGAAGCTGACCTCAGGGGCTGAGGAAGGAAGAAATGCAGAGGTGGGGGAGAGGGTGGGGGAGTGTGTGTATACAGAATATGTTGGCAGGGGGTTGTAGTGGCCAGACAGGCCGTAGGGGCAAAGGCTGGTCCCCTGATGGGTGTCTTTGAGTGTGCCCAGGCTGGGTGCGAATGAGATCTGACGGGTGTGAAATGGTCCCCTCTCTCAGTGACCCAGGCCCCTGCTCGGTCCAGCCTGCTAACACTGTCGCTTTGTCCTTCAGACTCTCAAAGAGCCTGTATATCAAAGGACTCATAATGACTGAGCTGGGAATGTATGAATGCTGTAGGAACTCTTATGGCATTACTGATGACATTCAGTTAACATTTTTGATGACGGTGAAAGGCACAAGGTTTTAGACAACCATTTTAAGTCTGGGATGCTTGATAAGTGATTTTTGCAAATGGTATGAAACTGATGTCTAAGGACACGAAACTCCTGAGTTGCTAAGGGAAACTACTTGTTTTAACGCCCCAATCCTCTCTAGTTTCCTGAGAAAACCGCGTGTCATCTATTTTGTCTCTTTATCAGCTTGTTCAGTACATGCATACAACGAAAGAGCCACATGGCACATTTCCTTGGAATACTGTATGAATCTGATTAGATCACATACTGAGCTGAGCACATTTCTGTGATTAAGCAAGTCCTGTTGGACATGATGACATCCATTTTGTTTGCTAAGAGAGAACAGATGGGCAGCATTGGCAGAAAAATGTCACACCAAATGCAAATATAGCACCTTGTTGTTTCTGTGTTTGCGGCTGTTCTGACTGTTCTTGCTCTTTCCCTCTGCTTTAAAGGAACGCACACCTCGTTGGTGGATGGTGACGATAATGGTAATCTTGCTAGGAAGCAGAGAAATCTGTACACAAATGCACACAGATTGGAGGCAGTCTGATATATTATTATTATTATTATTATTATATTATTTGTCTGAAGTGGGAGTTTTTTGTCTTTAGAATTAAAGTTACACCTCATTGCTTCACATGAATATCAGTCAAATGTAAGACTATAATCAGGGTTGGTTTCAGAGTAAACAGGGATAGGATGGACACTTTTGACAATAAGGCATGTAATGGATAATGTCAGTTATTGTCACAGGAAAAATTATCCTTCAAGGTGTGGTGGACTCTATCAGTGTAGGATAGTATGCAGAAAATAACAAGGAGACAGTTGTCTCACTGTGGTGTTTTGTCCGTCTTGATACACAAAGCTTGACCTCTTACTTAAACACACACCACCTTGATGTCACAGGTGATGACTTTGTTGTCACTTTTTCTGTATCTGGCCCAACATAGCTTTCTCTCTTTAAACCTAGCATGGTAAAAGATGCTGTTTAATATCATCCCTCTCACGTGTGACTTAATCTACCACCTGCCTTATAGTCTCGTTCTAGTGACCTGTCTCAGGTGCTAAAGACTGTCTCGTGTGCACTCAGCTGAACAATGGTAGTCATCTGCTGAACACTTCTGGAAGGAGGACTTGCGTACGTGACTGAAACTGCAATCAGAGCTTAATACAGATAATGACAGGGTCAGCCAAGGAAAGGCTGGATTTTAGATCCTCCCACTAATACTAGAGTTATTATGGAGAAGGGAAAGGGAGATGCAGTAAGGAGAGAGATGGGAAATTAGAACTTGGACTCCTTTTTTTTTTTAAAAGGTTGATGCGTGTTTTGAGACTTAAAAAAGGCGAGCAAAGCAGCGGGGGAAGAAAGAATATTCTCTTGGCGAACAGTTTGGTGTGTTTGCCACGTCGCTCCAGCTGACTCATCTCCTCTGTCCGCCCGTTGTTGCTTCTGCTGTCCTGAAGCTGTTGGTGAGGAACTCAGAAAATACATCAATATCACATCCTTGTGACTGCCGCTGCCATTTCCATGTTTCTGGAAACTATGTTGGAATCTGCATTGATTGGATTCTGTTGCGAGAAAGCTGTCACACTGACATTCCCCATGCAACCTGAGGCCACTGACATCCAGATGTAGCAACCTGGGAATGACCTGTCTAACGTCTTAAATGGCAGCTAAATATATACTGTATAACATGCTCTGCAGAGATTGTGTGTCAGATATATAGGTATTTCTTTCATTTTGCTGTTCAAAAGTTGTAAAACTTCCTTTCCATTTCTCACTGCTCTCCTTTCATCTCCCCCTGCTCTCCAGATCCACAATGCTGAGAAGAGGATGAATCCTCCAGGTCATCAGAGACATCCACGTGTCTTTGCTGCTGTCCCTTCCCTACAGCCCTTTCGTCCCACTGGGGCACCATCTGCCTCCCCACGCTCCCCCCCTTGCCCCTGCCCGGGTCCCTCCCCCCTCCCCTGCCCCCAGTAGTGGCCATCCCAGAGGGGAGGAAAGGCGAGCCAGCCCCCGTAAATATGCCTGGATGGAGGTCTCAGTGGCGTCTCATTCTGCTGAACTCCCTGACCTGTGGCCTGGAGATCTGTGTGGCAGCTGGGATCACATACGTGCCCCCACTGCTGCTGGAGGCCGGAGTGGAGGAGCGCTACATGACCATGGTGCTAGGTAAGGACCTGGTAAAGACTGAGGTTGGGGGATCTGGTTACCAGGCCTCTTTGCTACCTCGTAGTGTATGTGTGCGTGTATGCAAGTGCCCATGTTTTGCCTCTGTCTTATTCTCTCTCACATATATGCACAGCCTCTCGTCATTTCTCCCTCTCTGTCCCTTTCTGACATGAAACATGAAAGGCACTTGCACACACTCTCAAGGATAGACTGCTAGGATTCAACTCATCTCCTCTGTGGCTTGTTTACTGACCACATGAGTGATTGTTTCCTGTCCAAGTGTGTGAAATGATAGATTTTTATAGTCCTTAACTGCCATTTATTTACTTTGGAATACTTTGTAGATGAGAAAAGAAATGAGATTTTATTTGAATGCTTTGTTTGCTGTGGTTACATTAAAGCCACAATACAAATGGGAAAACTATTTCATTAGCTGCTATTGATGTCATGAGAAGTATTGTAAATCAGAACAGGCCGTACCCTCCAAGGAATTTTAAGAGTTTTGTTAATGATAAATAAAGATGTGACCTTGTCCAGTGGTAGCCAAGTTGGTGTGGTGGTGGGGGTATTGCACAGAGGCGTGACTGTGCCACAGGGCTCCTAGCTTCTTTCCCATTCAGGTCATAAAGACATAATTGAGGCCGTTACACAAATCAGTGGTCAAATCACCTGTTGTTTTGTTGAGGTGGTAATCAGGCGCTAATTTAAAGGCAACAGGAGGGCGAACTGCTAGAGGAAGAGCCTCCATCTCCAGACAAGCTGACACAAAGTGTTGCTTATTGCAGGAGCAACTATTGCTTTTCTATTAGTTAAGATCATACAATTATTGTTGTGATCTTGGTAAATAAAATACTTTTGTAGGGATGTTTTAAGTTTATTTGATACATAAGCATATTCACTGAATAGACTATTGCTACATACTGTAATATTCACAGCTTAAGTTAATTTTATATGCTTGGTCCTTTGTCCTACACTTTACAGCTGAACAGTGCACAGTTCTTGACAACTGATTAGCTCTACCATGTCTACCCTGTATCACAGCTTTCCTACAGTTTTCTATGGTATTTTATGTAGTCTCATACTATTTTGTATAGGATCTGTTGAGAAACGAGTGTTCGTCTGGGACTAGAACTGGCAGAAAATGGACTTGCACAGCCAAACACTGAAATTCAAAAGCAGTTTTCTCTATAGCAGCACTTTAGAGGCATTATAACCCTGTTGTTAAACACCACCACTCCCTGGTAAAAAGTGCGGGAGGTTAAAATGATGAGCCACTAAGTCTGTCTTCCTCTGACATTACACTAAAGATAGGGTTACACATTAATGCCACTGAAAAGCACAGGGAAAAGTCAGCTGGAAAATACAAAACCTTGTTTTTGCCAGCTGATGTGGACAATCAAGCTGGAGTGTAGACATTGATTCAACTGCAAAACAAACGTTTCAAAGAAATGTATCATGCAGGCAGCATGTGTTGGAATGTGTTGCTCATCTTCTGTTTTGTCCTCAGGCAAACACTTTAAACAGAGAGGTGACAGACATTTTTCTCAGCATAATCTCACAGTTGCTTAACTTCAGAGTTTTAAACTGCTGTAGTGTCAGACTGCTGCTGAACCACATAAACAGGATTATTATCATACACTGGTTTAAAGTAATATTGAAAAGCACCTGTTGATGACAAATTCAGGTGGTGGACACAATTTAGGCAGCAGTGACACCACACATACACTACAATACAATCCAGCTAGAGAGGCATTGGTCTAACTATATGGTCATTTTTGAGGCTGAAGTTTGTGATGGTTGTCACACTTGGCACTGTAATGTAAGCTGTTTATTTTATATGTATAAAAAAAAATACTAGGAAATGTTAACAATATAATGCAATCCAACATTACACAAACTACAGCCTCAAAACTTAGCATACTGTACAGATTAATCAATGACGGTCTCAGTACAAGCAGAACATTGTAAATGTCAAATCTAGGGTGGTTGATGCATATTATCTTTCACTTTTAATATACAAAGAATTTTACTGATATAATTTTTTTCAATTAAGTGCACCATCATATCCAGGGACTCTGGGAAGAGCCATGAAACGTAACCCATTCTGCTCTGTGTGCAGTGCACTGCCTTGTGCAACAGGAGATATACACACACAAACACAAAAGAATGTGGAGCTGATGACCGCACCGTTGTGTAAATGTCTGTCTGTATGTCCGGCTGACGTGTCATTCAGTTTTTCCTCTGGTTGTGTATTTGTGGCTTCAGTTACCTCAGACCTTTCAGTCTAACAATAGTCTGGAAGAATTTACTGAAACTATTTGGAACCCTTTCTAATGCGAACATGAAGCGAAACAGGTTTATTTTTTGAAAAAGGTCACTTATCTTGGTGCTCACAGATTAGTGGCATGTGTGTACATGCACATAAATAGCATCATCCGTATAGTATATATTTGCATACTGTAACTCAGTCTACTTGTAAGCGATGTGAATCGTTGCATTATCCTGTTAGCCCAAATGGCATTCACATGGTCTTCACTAAAGGTGTCTCTTTGAGACATTGTCTTGTGACTATACAGATGATGGATACAATTCCACCAAACCAAAAGGCTCCGTGTGGATGACAGAAGTGACTATTCAAGTATAAAGATTAAACAATACACACTTCTACTCTTTCATTTCTCTAACAGCTGCTGGTGATATGAAGAAAAATGATTTCATTGTCGAGTTCCTCC
Organism: Maccullochella peelii; assembly: GCA_002120245.1. NCBI lineage: Eukaryota > Metazoa > Chordata > Actinopteri > Centrarchiformes > Percichthyidae > Maccullochella > Maccullochella peelii. Next base: position 186,001 of record LKNJ01000122.1, on the reverse strand, counting down.
CTAACAGCCTGCACTGTAAGCCAATCTGGAAATGGCACTCAACCTAATTCTCATCTCCCTGTATTATAATGGAGTGCCTGGGTGTTATTTGAATGAAGATAGATATTGTGTCTTGGGATGGTTAAAGCCAATTTCCCCAAGCTGTAGTGGCAGGTTCTCAGATGGCTGCTCTCTACTTTATCTAATAGCCATTTGTTGGCTGCTTCGTCCTCCAGTTGTTACTTTCTTTCTCTCGTTTCCTCGCTGTTAGTGGAGAAGATACTGAGTGCTGAGTTGTGCATTACTCTTGTTATTTTAAGCATATTTAGGTGTGTATTGAAGTAACAAAGGACATGGTGGAATGTGACACGTTTTATATTGGGTAGGATTATATGTGGTGTGTGGTTTAGGTTAGACACCACACTGATACATATGTGTGTGTGCATCTGTAAACAGAGCTGGAAAGCAGCTTGCATCGCATTTAGGAAAGCATGCTTTGTGTGTGTGATATGATATACATTATATAGTATAGTATATTGCAGGGACTAGTGAGCAGTTACTGAGTGATGAGTGTATGTGAGACAGTAAGTCTTACAGCTGTAGATGGTGAGGATTGTTATGATGGGCCTCCACAGCTGCAGCAAGAAGAAATGTGGTGGAGGTCGACCTGTCTGTCTTTCTCAAATTGCCTGCCTGTCTCTGTGTCTGTGCTCGTCTATTTCGCTGCTCACCTGCCAGTACTTTGGGTCTCTCTGCTTCTTCAAGGGTTTTGGAGTACTCTTCAGACAACTTGAACACGAATGTTTCAGTTTCTTGTTAAACTGTAGAAAGACTACAAATGGATCTTGGTTAAGTTTGGCATTCCAGTCATACTTCTTTGCTGTGGAGTTTTTTATGTTTTATAAGCCTGTGCATGAGAACAGACATGAATTCACAATATGGCTGTACACAAAGTGTCTTTTGATGAGAAACACAGAATGTAAACAGAATTACGCTTGTCTATAATGAAAACTCCACAGGGTACCTTTTTAAATGTCAAACTGTAGCCCCAAGATTGGGCCGTTTTAGATATTGTGTGTCCCAATGCGAACATGGTGTGTTCTAATTAGCCAGATCCGACCACATGTGGAGGATGAGCTGAGGGTGGGTTACCTTCAGGCAGCAGGCCATCTGTAGGAACCATCACCAGTAGTCTGTGATGATGGCAGAGGGACACATGCGGTTCACCCCCTGGTAGGGCAGCAGCAAGGAGGACTTGACAGGACCGGTAGAAGGCCGGCTGAAAAGAAAAGAAAACACCAGTCATAGTAGCTGAAGCTGAACAGAAATCCTTTAGACAACATGTGTTTTTGGTGTGGGATATTGTGAAAATTGAGTGGAAATTTAATGTGTGATTGAAGGATTTAAGTGATAAGAGTGTAAATACTTTGTCCCTCTTATGCAGTCTGTTTCAAACATTTGTAAATTCACATTGTGCACACAATGTTGTCTGAATTTCTTTCTACTTTGTCACGCATCCTCTGTGTCTTTGTCTTCTACATATTCTTTTCTTTGTTAGTGTTGTCTCTGACTTCTTCTGTGCACCCCTGGTTCTGTCCACAGGTATTGGTCCAGTGCTTGGCCTCCTGTTCATTCCTCTGATTGGCTCAGCCAGTGACCACTGCAACAGCAGTTATGGAAGACGACGGCCTTTCATCTGGCTGCTGTCTTTGGGAGTCCTTGTGGCGCTTTTCATCATTCCCCACGCCGACGTACTGGCTGCGCGCCTTGCCTGGGGTGGGCAGACCCTCCAGGTAGGATACCCGTTTGTTATTTGTAATTGGCATTTTGGTGAATTCTGCCTACAAAGCAGCACAGAAGACGATAAATGAGCTTGTGTTGTACCATGGTTATATTCCCACTTGTTTAAGGTGAAATTTAAAATGTATCTTTCCTTAATGTGGTTGTTGCTTTGCTACAGGTGGGCTTCCTTATCTTTGGGGTGGGGCTCCTTGACTTTTGCGGACAAGTGTGCTTCACACCACTGGAGGCTCTTTTGTCCGACCTGTATCGGGATGAGGAGGACTGTGGCCAAGCCTTTGCCATGTTCTCCTTCATGGTCAGCTTGGGAGGCTGCGTGGGTTATTTGCTACCCGCACTGGACTGGAGCCGTGGCCTGCTCTCTGTTTACCTAGGAGGCCAGGCCGAGTGCCTCTTCTCCCTTCTCATCCTCATCTTCATCTCCAGCGTGCTCATCACCATGAAGGTGTCTGAGGAACCCTCGTGTGCCAGCAGTGGCTTGGCGAGTTCTGGATCTTTACTGGAGTCTGGGGCTGGTGCGATCGATGGCGGCCGGTGTGGCATGCCACGCTCATGCTGCTACCTGCTGAAGTGTAAGCTGAGGACGCTGAAGTCTGGACCCCTGCTGTGCCTGCTGAGGACCTGCTGGTCCATGACCCCGGTTATCTACAGGAGCTACTGCCATGTCCCACGGGTGATGAGGCAGCTGTGTGTGGCTCAGCTCTGCAGCTGGATGGCCGTCATGTCTTTTATGCTTTTCTACACAGACTTTGTGGGGGAAGGCCTGTATGAAGGCGTGCCCAGTGCATTACCAGGAAGTGTGTCCAGGCAAAGATACGATGAAGGTCAGCTCTCCTCTTTATACAGTATATTGAAGATTTACTTGTTACATGAGCTTATTTCTGTTGTTTTCAGATGATATCTTTCTAAATGTGTAAGTTGCTCATTGTGGTCTACATACTAGATATTATGAGATGGTGTCTTCATTAAACTCTCCACGGGAGTTGAAAAATCTTCATTATGCTAGTAAGACTCAAGGCATTGCTTTACCTCGTCCACCTGTCCACATAAACTGGCTTAGGGTCCATCCTGGCTGTGCAGTCTGCTCTGTCACAGCTGAGCAGGATGCACTCACATTCCTCAGGCACAGGTGGAAGACAGAGACAGAGCCTGTGTTCCTGCATGTCTGCATGCCTTCCTGCTGCCCCTCATTTTGGCTCCTGTCAAGGTATAGGACATACAGCAAAGATCAGCCGTTAACATAGACACTAACGCAAGACTTTACATGAGATGATGAACGTTTTATGTAGTTATGCAACTGAACAAGTAACAAATCCTTTGGGTAAGTATGCTTAAGCCAATGTCAAGCCAATCCAAGGAATGTCAGGTATTACTTTCCACCCCTGCACTTGAAATTGTAAACAAATACATGCAGTCTTTATCCTTCCCTGTTCCTGCTCTGTAAATCAGAGTTGTCACTAATCCTGCTAGACAGTTGTATGGCTATATTCTATAGCTATGCAAATGCTTAGCTGTGTGATTCTACCTCAATATAAGCTTTCAATAGACGGTCTACAGGCAGATAAACCTGAACAAGTCTGTGGTGTAAGAGTGCATGCTAGGAAGACTTCTTTCTTTGGTATATTTTACCAGACAATGTTTGAGAAAGAACAGCAAAGGGGAAGCATGAAGCCGAAGTAAACAGATATAAGGCAGACTATCTTGCCCAAGTTAAGAAGTTGCAGATTTATTAACACAGTGGGCCATGTCTGAGTCAAGTCTCCTTAACTTTACTGTTGAGCCAGACTTCCTATCTTACACCACATTTCTCTCCCTTCTTTTGGCTTTTCCATTGTCTTTCTCTACTTAACTATGTCATTTTCAGCCTCCCGTCTCATTTTATCAGTCCTTTCCTACTACTGTCCACATTTCTGATCTCATCCTTTAATCCTTGTTTTCAAGTGTTCCTCTCTCTCACCATTCTCCCTCTTTCATTTGACATTTTCATCCATCCACACTTTTCTCCTCCCTCCCTTACTTTTTGTTTACTTTTTACTTTTCCTCTGTCTCTCCTCCCTGTGCTTGCTGGACCACGAGGAATGTCACACTCACAAAGAATTAATGTCAAGGAATCAGCACACAAAGAACATGTTCATTCAAGTCAGGTAGACGGCCAAAGCACACAATTCTGAGGTCTGTCTGGGCCGCGTTTGTTTAATCTGAAACACAGCAGATGTTTTATTAAACCACATCATTCAGCTTGCAGATGTTCCTCTGCAGGAATGTTATCTGCTTTGTCTGTAGTTGCATGGACTTTTTAAACTTCATTTTTTAACTGCTATTCTTTTTGTGATCATCTTTCCTACTGGGAGGGGTTGCAATGCAAAGTAGTTATTATTATTATTATTATTATTATTATTATTATTATTATTATTATCTGTGAAGCTTTTACTACAGAAACAGTCATTTTCAGTCATTTTCCCATAATGCAGCAGTTATCCTGTGCACAGATTCAGTAACATTCTGGCTCTGTCCCATATCTCTGAGGGCTTGAATTTCGGTCCTCATTAGCTTCTGTAGTGTTTGTAAAGTGGGATCAGCATCTTTGCCTTTCCAGGAGTAATATGATCCACATACTGCTTTCACATAAACGATTCTCTGCTCTGCTGCTGAACTTCTGAACCACACTGTTCACTCAGAGCAAGCTGAGAGATCAGGCTGAATGCAGACTGAAATAAATAACAGTCCAGACAAGTAGTCAGTCCAGCTTCCATGGGTTAAAAATGGGGTGAAAGAAATATGTGGATAAACTACTATTAAAAATTGAACAATTTTCCCACAGCAAACAAAATCCCATGTTGACTGCAGTTTATTAAAAAATGGGTCATTACTGAAAACTCTTGCTTCCTGTGATTATGTCAAAAGATGGAAATTTAAATTGTTGCATCTTGTTTAAAGGAAGAATGCTCTTATGATTGTACTGTACTGGAGAACTAAACAAACATTTAGTTTATTTCTTTATAAATAGCACTTCCACAGTCATTATAGGAACGTTGTATTTACCTCTTGTGGTAGTGACTGCTTCACATATTGGTTAAGTTATCCAACGTGTCACATACATCGTAATGTGAATCCAGCACCTTGCTTTTATGGATTGAGACTGGTTTAATTAGATGCAGGACATGATGCATCACAAGATTAAAACCTGTCACTGATAGACCGACTGTTAATGTGTTTATTCGGGAATTAAAAAGCCTTTTGACGCCATGCAGCGCGCAACATTAATGAATCTAATTCTGCTAAGGAGTCTGCAACTCTTCCTCAGTCAGTTGATGAGACATCATTCAAAGCTTGTTGTTTTTTTTTTTTTTTCTGGCTGGCTCACTGGGCCAGACATTAACTCGGTAAACAAGGACCAGCCTCAGTGTGTTGCTTGGGCTTTTTAAGGATTTATCAAAGGCTAATGCTGTCAGTGACGGTCCAAGTCAGTCACCCCATGCCGCAGAGCTCTGTGAATGTCTCCCCACCCGGATGTGTGTCTGTGTGTTTATGAGCTTGAGCAAACAGTAGGGTTTCTAGCTCACCCAAAGAGCTGTTCACAGAACATCACAGTTTAAAGTTATCATGGGGCTGGAAGTGGTCAAGCATGCTGTGCATTTTTCACTAGATGTGGCCATATAACGAAATGATTAGAATTGATGCATATGTCAGATAGTTTCTGTACAAGGCAGTCATCGTTACAGCTGCGTCTCCTACAGAGGATGTCTGAGAGAAGCTATGAGTTTTAAGGGCTCGGCTAGATATAAAAGTTAAATTTTTCTTTCAGGTATCCGTATGGGCAGTCTGGGCCTGTTCCTGCAGTGTGCTACCTCAACCACCTTCTCCCTGGTCATGAGCCGTTTGGTTCGCCGTTTTGGCTCACGGTGGGTCTACCTGAGCAGTATGGTGAGCTTCACAGTCTCTGCTTTGGTCATCTGCCTGTCCAAAAGTGTGGTTTTGGTCACTGTAATGGCGGCCCTCACTGGCTATGCGTACGCCACACTGCAGACTCTGCCCTACACACTCACCTGCCACTACCACAAGGAGAAAGAGGTGAGTAAACATCTAATAAGCTTTATACACAAGGATAGTGTGATGATTGATAAGTTGACTCTTTTCTTTCTCATTTCAGGTCTATATGCCAAAAAGGAAAACCAAAAGCGTGCATAAAAATGGTATTACAACTAAGCGGGACTCTGTGTATTTGACTCCTGTGGAAGAGGAGGGCAGACTGAACCACAAAATGGGGACTCCCTATGGGAATGCCTTCTTCAGCCAGGACAGTTATGAGTACTACCCTAGTCCACACAGCCAGAACGGCTCATCTCCCAGCTCCGGTGGCACCGAACAGGAGGAGGCAGAGTCGGGGTATGAGAAACGTGGTGTGGGTTTGGACTTTGCCATCTTAGACAGCACCTTCCTCCTCTCTCAGGTTTTCCCCACCCTCTTCATGGGCATGATTGTTCAGTTCGCACAGTCCGTCACTGCCTATATCGCCTTCTCTGCCATCTTCGGTGCTGTCGCCATCTACTTGGCCAGTCAAATCATCTTTGACCAAAAGGACCTCAAAAGCTGACTTGGATGCAAAAGATGTGGGAGTGATGAAATCACAAATAATTAATCAGTCATTCAGGTTTCATGGGTGGACCTCAGCAATGCACTACTGTTTCCAGAAAGCCTTGCTCTAGTACCGTGTGTTTGCTTTTACAGAAGTTCTGAGTTTGGGAAGCGTGTCTCTGTCAGTGTGAGAAAAGAGTTTCCGTGTTAGAGCAGGGATTCTTATCTGCCACCTGAAGAGTCAACACCAACTGTGTGCTTCGGTCAGGCGTGGTATTCTCTGTACTGAATGCAGTTGAATTCTATAGTAATCTGTCTCAAAACCTTTGTTGTGACATCTTTTCTGTCCATTATCTTTTTCCTCAGGTACCACAAACAAAATATTTACTGTAGGACTCATCAACCTCAGATGATGAGCTCAGCTACTAACCTTTTTTTTTTAATGTTTATCCTTAGCTTTATACAATTTTTAAAAGTACAGTCTGTTTTGTACTCTAAACAACATGGCAAACACAGAATTGGCTTGTACAGACTCATCTGCAGCAGCATCACTAAGCCTGTCTGGAGATTGGTCATCATCTTCACATCAGCAGAATTGATAGGTTAATGCATTGTTTCTACTCGTTCAGAAAATAGAATTACAAGTGGGACCATTGGACTTGTCCATCCAGGACGAAAAACACACTTAAAGGGGTACTCCAGTGATTTAGTATTGCAACTCCATAAAGTTGGGGGACTTGCAAGAGACAGATTAAAAAAAGAAAGGTAAAAATATCTTTGACTTGTAGTCCCTACAATGGGTCAAGCTTGAAAAACGCTGGCTCCTACATTTCCCATAATACAACTCTGTATCAACTTTCATTAGACTTCCCCTACTTGTTGAGTGCCATCATGTTTTAAACTCCGTGCCCTCAATTTGTAATGCAGTTTTTTTTCTAAAATATTTGAACTCTCAAGGTAACCCTGTTGACATCACTATGACATCATCAGGGTTATATTCTCTGACTCAAAGCTCCTCCAGAGCTACAGATTTTGCTGGCTGAGTTAGTACTCTCCATGACTCTCACATACTCGCCTTTATGTGTAAAATGCGTGGAGTACCCCTTTAAAACTTTAGCTGTACTCTGATGTTGGCCCCATCTTATGTTTCCCCCCATATAGTGTCATCTAGTTTTACTGTAAATATTTTGTATACAAATTTACTGTATATCCCTATGGGAATTTCATTATGCAACCTGTTGAGGTGAGGTTATCGACTGGTTCAAGGATGAAGCCGTTTACTGGAACTGCAAATATTGCATCAAACGTCCTCTGTCTAGATAATCAAGAGTAGTCTAGTCTAGTGGACTGCCATCCTGCCCAACTATGCTTGTAATCAGGACAGTCATCTCAGGTTAGTACCTTGTTTTAGTATCCCATCCTGTCCTTATGCCACTGATAAAACGCTTTCCCTGCTGCCTAAACCTTTATGTTTTACCGTTTTCTCAAATGACAATCTAGGACATCCAGATGGGCTTGTTATGTAATGCTGTATGTAAACATGTAGGGGGATGTCTGATGGAAGCCACTTCATAGCACTCATTCCTGGAAGACCAAAAAAAAAGAGTAATGCAGTAAATGGAAATATTTGGTTACTGAAAATGATGCAAGAGTGGCACTGTACACTGGTGGGCTGAAGGACAAGTTGTGTTGAGGTGTGTGTGTGTGTGTGTGTGTGTATACATAACATGGAGGACAGACGGTGAGAAAGCACGAGTAATATTTAAGTGTGAGGCTAATGAAAAGTGATATGACTCGAGTGTGTGCAGTTTTTTCACAATGGTTATGATAAACTGTATTGACTTCAGCCTGGCCCATATTATGCAGTATATTATGTATTGTGGCCTTCAGTTTAGCTTTTGAAATTGGCCAGTTGGTGTAAACACTGTGGTTGTTTCACAACCGGTAAGTGAGTGAGTTCATTTTTGTATTTTGTATCCAGGTTGTCTGGTCGTACACGAGGGGTGATGAATTAGGTTCAGCAGATACAAATAGTCCTGAAGGATCTTATTGCCTGAGGTGCGCTCGGCATGGGAGAAGTAAAAACGGAAGAGGATTTGTTAATCATGTTGACACTGCTGCAGAGCAGAACACTCGAGCAACTCACCCCAAAATGCACAGGAAAATACTGTCTAGCAGTAGCTGAGGTATCAGAAAATAGTGCCTGTACATTTTTCAAACATTTTTTGTACATATGTATTTATTTATGCTTTTATTACAAAATAGCACGTTTTAAACTATTGGCCTCTCTGGCATCTTTCGTAGGTGCAAGGCTGTTTCTGTGAAAAAGATAAATTATTTGTATAGATGTGGTATAGAAGCATCATCAAAGCTATAATTTATTTTATCATTACCCACTTTTTCATGTAGCTTTGTTAACATCACAGAGCCGATTGCTGATGTCTGCTGTCGCTATATTTCAAAAGAATACTGAAAGTTATCAGAATTCGCCCCTGTGGTCATTATTCATGTAGCCTGTATCGACTTTATTCCTGTCACACAACTGAGATGCTTTGTGTTTATTTTTTCTGGTGCAAATAAGAAACCTCATCATTTTGGGTCTTTTATAACCACTTGTTTGTTCTTATCAGAGATCTGTTTTATTGTAAACTTAACACATAAACACATGTCTTTCAGTGGATGGGTGGAGTTGTTTTAAGTCCCTATCGTTCTCAACCAAATGTTCTGTATAATTTCAGACAGAAAAGTGCCAATGGTCCGACTATGTTAAGGACAGAAGTCGTTGTGTTCTGATCTGATTGACCAGGTTTGTTAAAATCACAGGTTTTGTCACAAGATTTCAGTCACTTGTCATTGCCATAACAAAACTTTAATTTTCACTATACATCCATCAGATTGTGTATAAATACGTAGTTACCAAATAGATTTTATACAAAATAAAAGAACTGCATTATTAATGAGATGTTGTCCTGTGATTTTTATGAAACACATTCTTCTCATAAAAGATCAATTATTAGTAATTCAGTATTTAAACTTAAAATATTATATAATATACATTTTGTTTAACTATTTGAATTGATTTAATCTCAAATGCATCATATTTTCATTTTAAGTGAGTATTTTGTAGTGTAAAAAAGGTCAGAAATCTCTATGCAGCTTGGTCTACAGACACTTAGTGGTTAAAATGAACTTGGAAATGGTGCCATCCTTTGGACATCTTGGGGAACTGATGTGTGCAAGAGAGACTGCTGGTGCGCAACTGCACTGGCCTCACTGACGCATGGACATGCTGCTGGTGGCATTATCTATTACATGGAAAAGACGATAGGCTTTCATGTTGCAGGGAATGGCATGCTGACAATGTGTGCCATTTCATGGCGGACTTTTCCAGCTTGCTCCTCATACTCCTCACGAATGCACCATGGGAAATGCACGGGTTATGGTGTACTTATAAAAATGTGATACTTTATTAAAATGCCACTCTGGGCCTCCATTACCCAACCGCGCCGTAGGGCTGAGGGGGAGTCAGTGTCTCAAGGTCCACGCGGTGGACACCCTGCTGGCTCTCTGGTCCAGCTGATATGTCATTTTAGGCCCAGAAAAACACAGATTTGCTGGGGAAAGTACTTGAACGCCGTGGCAGAAGAAGTGGGACCACAAGAGCCCTGTCATTGCTCTCCGGTGACAAGTGGGCCTGTTTTTACACCTTCCTTCTAAATAAGGAAGCGGCCTGACAGACATATGACCACCGACCCAATTTGGGAGCAGCCCGAGTGCCCCATCGCGTCCCACGGCCGCTGAACGCCACCAATAAGCTTTCTCCCCTTCCAGTCCGGCAGTGACATTAGGCTATTCCCATCAACTCTCCACAGAGTTGGTATTTTTCCTGCTGTCAGCACCCTCTCTACCCTTGTATTGTCCCAGCGGTGAAGTCTGCATGATGTCATCCAGGGATGCGATAGCCCTGGCAAGGTTGAAACAGGGTTTTTGGTGAGTGGTAGAGGATTTATTCGAAACTCTTACTGAGAGGGAGACAGAGAGGGGGAAGAGAGAGAGAAAGATAGTGTGTGTGAGAGAGAGAGAGAGAGAGAGAGAGAGAGGCGCGGAGGAGCTGCAAAACATGGTAATCACCACCACCAACATCACCATCACCTCCAGCTCTGCCGCGCACTCTCCCGTCTCCTCTCCTCCTCTGCACCGGGGCTTACGTTTCATGCCCAAAGCCCTGATCTGGGCTCCAAAAATAACCCTCAGCCAGCATGCCGAAGGAAGCAAAACAAGAAGAGCGGTATTTTTAGGGTCATTAATTTTGACCACGTGGCCCGAAGGTAAACCGGATGGCCGTTGCGCAAAGGGTCCTCGTCAGTATGTCCTGCGAGGCCGGCACGCCGCACTGGACGCTGACCGCTGTGGTTCTCCTGGGCTTTCTGCTGGGGATCGTGTCAGCGTACCCTTTACCGAGCAGCAGGACAAATGCAACTTTACTGGAGAAAAGATGGGAGACCCTCTTCTCCCGCTCTGTACTGGGGATCTCCGGGGAGAAACCGGAGCTGAACTGGGAGAGTGACTATCTGCTGGGCATCAAAAGAGTGCGGAGGCTCTACTGCAACGTGGGCATCGGGTTTCACCTTCAGATCCTCCCCGACGGCAGGATAAACGGTGCACATAATGAAAACCAGTACAGTGAGTTATACCTCCACCAATGTAATGCAATAGACATAAAAGAAAGGCAGAGTCAATAAGCATGGATCTGTGATGAGCAGGCTAGTCTATCCCCTCTATTAATTTGCATGATCATATGTCATCCGACTCTCGGGGGAGAATTGAATTTCTTCCACGGCAAAGACAAATCTATTAAAAATAAGTATCCATCAGTACTGAGCACCCCCTTCCTCCCCCTCCTCCCCAAGCTCAACCATGACATGAATGTATGGACGCTTTTAGACACAACTTATTTTTACGCAGCCCTGTGAGGGCGGTCCAGAGAGCAATAGCCGTGCACGTCAATGCAATTACTGCAATTATTGCAATAACCAGAATGCGCTTAATTGACACGCGCCTGGATGCAAATGTAAGATGGGGTGAAAGATGCAGAACAAAGGCTCGGCATGCTGCGCAGCAATCTGCAAGGTTACACCCATAGACGCAGAGAGAGGAAGCACAATGCTATGTCACCATGATAAAACATCAGCCAGGGTGATCGGTTGGTATTGTAGGCTATTCTTTTACTCCAATGTAATCATTCGTTGTCTTGTATCAGGTCTAATAGAGATCTCTACGGTGGAGAGAGGAGTGGTGAGCCTATATGGGGTGAAGAGTGAGCTGTTTGTCGCAATGAACAGCCGTGGAAGGTTATACGGAACGGTAGGTATGCACAGTATTTCATTTATTGTCCAGCAATGTTAGTAAAAGGGATCCTGAAAATAGGACGCACATGCAGCTCGATCATAGTCACATTTCGGGTATGGGGCTTCTGCCCCATCTGCTCATTATGTGTTGCGAAATCCATATATTTTAATTTCATCAGGAATGAATACATCTCTATTTAAAGTAAGTGTGCTGGACCTGGTGGCCTATGGGTAAATAATGATGAGGTTAACAGATGCAGGGCTGAGTCCACGCGCCTGTAATGTGCTCGTGTGTGAGTGTGTGTGAGGAGGAGGAGGAAGGAAACCCCCTGACGCAAAGAAATCGATTTTAACGGCAAAGCCCTTATTTTGCAGGGCAGTGCACATCACACACATCCTGGGAGGCAAAGGCTCAACTCACCCACCTCACCACCAGTAGCAGCTTCTCCTACCCATAACCTCCAAAAAATACAGGCATTTTGATGTCTACTTTTGAAATCTTTCTAAAAATGTACATGTTTGACAAGAGGTGTTTCCTGGACAGCATTACTCATGGCCTTATGATTGTTATCTATTCTCACCAAATTGCAGTTGTGCTTGTAAAATTTCTGAGAAGCATCCAATTCTGTGGCACCGTTTAAATGTTTCATATATCTTAGATGCATCCTCAAAGAACACCTGAATTTGAAACATGGTAACCATGGTTCTCTGATTCTAACCTGATGGGAGCGAGTTATAGCACTATAGCTTTATAGCTGTGATGGGGCTCCGGCAGATAAAGGATTTTGTACAAGGAGTAAGAGCACCAGTGTTTTTTTTCTTCAGGTTTTAAATGGCTGAAGTACAGACAGCAACCTTTTAACAACTGTGAGTACTTTTCAAAGGTGTGATAATGGCAATAATGGACTATAATTAAAACTAAAATGTAGCGTCCCAAAAATTCCCAGTATACTTTGACAATGGTTTTATGGGTGTGTTAATTTAAGTCCCCAAAGGCCTTAATTTGATCCTGCTGCTGAATGTGTTGGATGTTTTGTGTCGTCCCTTAAAACATGAAATGCCTGTGGCAGTTTTTTAAGAGAAAGAAGTCTCTTTAGGTGAGGTTAAGATGACAATAAATAAAAAAGTTAACACAAACATATAAAGCTTGTCACCTCACCCTATATATTTATTATCTATTTATTGTACATGGGTGTATACACCATATATGTACAGTATATCTTATTTTTATCTTTTTACTCTGCCAAATGCACTTTATTGAATTCATTCAGATCTTTTATTGCAAGCAGGTTTTTTGATGCATGCATGTTTTGTTTTCTTTCCCAGATAACAAAGAAACAGCTGTAATTTATATGGTTGAAATGACTATTTAGTTAAACTTCATCACACAAATAAGATGCATTTGTAGAATTACAGGAGATAACCTATAGAAGATGTCATTTGTTTGCTTGTGGGGCAATGACAGCTATTAATACATAAATGTTTGTGGTGATGGGGGAGGAAACATTGTGTTTAGCAGAGCCCTGCTGACACATGGCTGCTGGTTTGCTCGCTGTGGCCAACATATTTGACAGACAGAATGTGAGTCAGTTATCTGGTCATGAGTGATGAAGCGTTAGCTTGTGAGCAGGCTGATGATCTGATAAGAGATTGAATTAGGCCACATGGTACGGGGTATTTGTTCTGCTGCTTGTGCACTGTCAGCTCAGCATAGCAGAGCAGTCACATTGTTCTTTATAGTGGCAGATATCGTATTTAGAGATGATTTTATACAGAGGGACTTTATGTGGAATATAGTGATGAGTTTTACTCTTGTACATAAAATCTGTTATTATACTGCTTTAGTGTACAGTTGAAATATTTCTTTGAGATTTTATTTTTTTCATTTTAAAGGAATAGTTTGACATTTTGGAAAATAGGTATATTTGCTTTCTTGCGAGAGTTGAATGCAAAGAGTGAGACCACTCTAAGTCTGTTTAATATGAAGCTGCAGCCAGGAAATTATTATCTTAGTTTAGCATAAAGACTGGAAACTGGGGGATACAGCTAGTCTGACTCTCTCCAAAGGTAAAAAAAATCTGGATCTACCAGATCCTCTAAAGCTAATTTGTTGTGGTTTTACATGGGCAGCACTACAAATTCAACAAACAAGATATAATCTGTTAATTAGCAAGCTTTAGAGATGCTGGTAGGCAGATTTTGTTACCTTTGAACACGCTTGAATGCTAGCTGTTTCCCTGTTTCCAGTCTCTGTTGCAAGCTAAGCGCCTCCTGGCTGCAGCTTCATATTTACCGTACAGGCATGAGAGTGGTATCAATCTTCTCACCTAACTCTCGGCAAGAAACTGAATAAACCTATTTCACAAAATGTCAGACTATTCCTTTAAGTTCAGCAGCTGAGTTTAATTTAAGGTTTTTTTCTGTGAATAGAGCATCAGTCTTTTGTCTTTGTGTGTGCAAAATACCAGCTAATTTAATAGATGATCTGGCTCACTGTGTATGGTTAAATTAAATTAAATTAATACCTATTTTTAAAGAAGCAAACTCCTTTAAGAGAGGTTGGTGCTGTTGGGATATTGCACAAAGATAACTCTACATTGTCAAAATGTTAATGAATTGTTCCCATTGCTGTGTGTTGTGTAATCTAAATTTAGCTTTATATTTTTGTGCATTGCTCTGAATAACAGCCTTTTAATGTTCTGCCATCATAACTTCAAACTACAGACGGTCTATTTCTTGAGCAGCTAATCAAAATGCACACTGTCTGTCTCTTTGTCCTCTCCAGACAGTCTTCCACGACGAGTGCAAGTTCAAGGAGAGCTTGCTCCCAAACAACTACAACGCCTACGAGTCTCTGGTTTACAGAGGCTCCTACATAGCACTCAGCAAGCATGGCCGCGTGAAGAGGGGCAACAAGGCCACCACTGCCATGACTGTAACGCACTTCCTACCCCGAATATGATGAGCAAAAGCTGGCAATAACAAACTTATTTGCACATGTGGATTATTTCCCAGGTAACATAAATTTACCGTATACGTACGTACAAACACAAAAGACAAAAATGGACTGTAAAAGAAAGAACTACCACTATATCTGATAGTATTTATTCAAACTTTATATGTATATTTGGGTAGCTTACTTTGTATTATAAATGATGGAAATGCCATTCTTTGCTGCTTTTATGATTTTCATCATTTTGTGATATGAAGGGGATGGAGAGGCGTCATTTATCCCCTCAGTTTATATGGGTGCTTGCTGGAATTGGTTGAGTCCTTGCCCTGTCAGTGGATGACAGTTCATCCTTTTGGAAATGAAATGGATACGTTATTACCTCAAAGCACCATATCCTGAGCAGAAGAGGAAGAAGAAAAAGAAGAAATGTGTGCATGAAATTTCTACAGAGAAGAATGCCTGTTTACTTAAAATGTTTTTTTTGTTTCGTTGTCATCCATCAAGGACATTTCCCATCGCCTATGTTCAACTGTCTCTGTCACTGTCAGGGCAACTACAGCACTTGCAAACATGGCGGTGTTTTTTCTTGCTTCGTCATGAGGTGGCGGTGCCTTGAATTCCTACTTGTGGCCCCCTTACCCTTGCATGCGAGAAATGTGGTGCTCAAGTCAGAAATAGGAATGAAACGCAAGTCATCACTCCCTCAGACACCACTGGGGGGCTTTAGCCCAATTCCTAGAGGGCCAGAGGTTTCTCCACTTTTTTTTATTTCCATAATTAGATCAATTAAGTAATCGAGACTCTATGCTGCACAGGACCCAGTGGAGCCTCTTGGAAGCTAGAGCTCTATGGAAAGCTAGATTTAGAGTCTGCACCCCCCACCCCCCATCATGTCCAAGGGAGCTTTGACAATCCCAAGTTTTACTTTCACAAATTTTGTAGCCGGATCATCAGGCCAGATTGAGTGTGTGAGACCATATGTGTGGGCATGCATTTCTTTTAAGTATGTATGTGGAAATTGTTTGAAAGCTGCTTAATTTGAAGGGTGGGTGGGGTTCTCATTGTGAGAGATGGTGGGGGGGTCATAGACCTGACACTATGAAGCAACACGTCCCCCATTTCTGTCTGCTGTATGTTATATTTCCCTCCAGTTCAAATTGGGTTGGTGCAATCTGTTGCATGTGGTCTGTAGCCTTGATATTTTGTTGTTGATGACTCCCACTCATTTTTTGTTTTGTTTTCTGAAATTTTGAGTTTATAGCAGAAGTGATGATGGGAGCTGTTTGACTTTCACACTGGTTTGATGATATTGGGCACTTAAAGTAACGTGTTTATGCGAAATGAATTAAGTTACAGTGCACGTCATTGAGTAGTCAGTTCACTGTAAATATGATGGTCTGCTGCATTCATTTGAAATAGTGTAAATGCTCCAGTTTGGTTTTTAGAGAGAACTGGAACTGCTTCAGAGTTCATGATCCTGGGATTTGTGAACAGTACTTCAGGTAACTCAGTCTGTCTGACGTTTAGATGATGTGGATTGAGTTTATTCATCCCAGATTTTAAAGCTATTTATGCATTATTCAGATTGGTCACTGAGTCACAGTACGGCTTCTTGTGAAAAAAAGAATTATGAGCACTGTTGCAAAAAGCAATTAACCAAAGGGTTATATTAGCAATGTTCATTCAGGCTTTGTGTATGCAGCATACCATACTTGAAACGCGTTCCTCTTTCAGATACTGTAGTTTTCCATTGTTGAGACGAGGGGGGGGGAGCAAGCAAAGTTGAAGATAGCAATGATGTACAGAGGACTTATATGGGACTCTGCATGTGGCACTGGTTGTTTGTTTAACTTGGCGAGGATGTGGATAATGTGGGGTAAAATACCTGAGCATCAGACTTGTGGGCCCCTCGTCATTTGATGTCAGACTGGACAGTCAGTGCAGGGCCCTGGGATTCCTGTCCCATTCATCCAAGCCATTTTTGTACCAAGGCCGAAGATGTGGGCTTTCTGTCCTTTGTGTAACTGATGTAGGCGTGCTTTCTGGTCCCTCTCAACGACTTTTACCTTGTTGCTTTACGGAGCTCTGCACCTGTTTCTTGATAAAGACAAAAATGGTTGTCTTGTAGCGTGCAATGGAGATCTTTCTCGTACTTCTGAGTGGAGTCTATTTAGTATTGAAATGAGGTGCGATTGCTTGATTTTTAATTATTTTCAATTCAGTGATTATATTTTGGTACTTGACCTGCAATATTCTGTAAGTAGCAAATCACCAGTCAGGACAGTTTGGGCAAATATGATTAAAAGAGAGTAGCAAGGCTATCATAGATATCTGTTATCATATTTTACCTCATGCCCTTTCTAACATTACTGACAAAGTGTCTGTGAGCAGTGGTTTATGTGCCCTTTAAGCTCCAGCTTATGTCTAGTAGCAGAGATTTGAGAATGTGCAGTATCTGGTCAGGATGAGTGTGTATGTAAGCATGTGTGTGTGCACGCTCCTGTCATGTTCTGTTTCTGCCAAAGCGACAGTAGAGATGGTATCAGGTCAATTTACCTTGAGTCAGGAATAACAGGGCATTGTCTGACTGTGCAAGCTGGTGTACTGTACTCTCCTCACAGGAGAGGAGGAAGACGAGAGGGATGGAAAGAGGCTTCTGAGGGAAGTCTGTCAAAAGAAAGCACTGGCTGTGGTTTGAGCTGGTCGTCATGTAGCAAAAGGCCACTTAAAAAAAGAATCTAATGCTTCCAGGAAAGAGACACTCGAATTAAACAGGTTGTCTGGTGGACTGAAAACTGTGATCCAAGAGAGCAACGTGACACTCCCAGGATGTCACGTTTAATGCTTTTGAATATTGACACCATTGATCGTTTTGTTTGGGGGGTTTTGCCATGAGCATCTTATTACTCATTTTGACTGATCAGCCTTTATCACATCACTATGATCAGAAAATGATCACTTGTAGCTTTTTCGGGACTGGTTTTGTGGCAGTGAGTGAGGAGTTGCTTGGAAAAGGTATTTTGGCTAATTTGTCAAAATATACAAAAGGTGCACATTTATTATTTTCTTTATGGAGTGCAATTTACTGAGCAGGGGTAGATGCTGTTTTCCCCATGCTACGCTTTCATCAAAACAAGCTGACATGCAAGATCAAAAGTACTTGTATTTGATGGCAACATTGTGTTTATTACTGTATGCCATTTCTGATTTATTATGGTATGTTTCAGAGGACACTGTCAGCACAGCAATCGATGAGTTGAATGGCAGAATGGGAACTGTAAAGTTACAATGGATCCTCAAGTGGTAAGGGACACCTGATAAATTGATATTGTTGTTTACACCAAAAGCAACTTAGCTAGGTGTAATCTTTTCAAAGCTTGACAATTGAAAGTTTGATGGAAATATTACTCTGTTACAAGCTCTACAACTTTTTCATGGCATTGTTTTGAGGCAGAAAAGGTTGTACACTATAACAGTAACTGAGAGAAGGTAGTTAATGGTAAGAAGAAAAATCATCTTTCAACATTAACCCTTACTTCCTTAATTCCTCATTATGCATATGGAGTTCTGAATGGACTAGGTATGTGTTACCCCCTTTTATTAAGGACCCAGTGTCTGGATTTTGCCATTGTGCTTATCATACCTGTTCCGCTGGTTTTAAAATGTGTTGGTTCACAGGGAACTGGAGGTCTGTGGGAGGATCTGGGATCAGACTTGTGTGTGTGTGTGTGTGTGTGTGTGTGTGTGTCTCCCTGTGTGCCGGCAGCCTTTGTGTTTCTCTCTCAGTTTTCTATTCCTGCACTGAGGGGAGAGTGCTTCCTCTGAGTCCCCCTCCTCTTTTTTAACATATACCTCACCTTCTGCCTTAGTTCCGATTATTGAAATGATTGTAAATTAGTTTGAAACAACAGACTTCTCCAATCATTTGTTTCTGGAAAAATATGATGACGAGTAAGTAAAATACTATATTACAAATGGTTTTCCTTTTATTTTTGTACGTATGTGCTGTGCACAGCAGTCAACTGTATTCCTGAGATGATAATAAAAGACGTTTTGTAAAAGGCTGTTGTGATTGAATGTTTTAAGTTACATGTTTGCTACATCATGCTTCTTGGCCCTGAATGAAACAGATTAATATAGGCACTGGGGAAGGATCTGAGTGCCAGTGAAAATGTTAAACCTCAAGCCAAAGTCATGTTCAATGAATTACCATGTGGCGCCCTCCTCTGGTGAAGCATGACAACAGATAGGAGGGCAACATTTTGACAGACGTCAAAGTAAATGATGAAAATAGATCAAACTGACCTGAAACTGAGACAGAAATGAGTGCAAATTGCAATAACACTTCATGTTGTGGGTTCTATTCCTGTGTCATTTCCTAGTAAGTTTCCTGGACATAACTAATTTGTCAATACAAATATAGGTAAAATAGACTATGTTTAATTGGTACGCTTCTAAGTAATGAATTTGAATAAAATGCTAAATTAGCATCACATATAGTATTTTAGTCAGTGCAGTGCACAGTAGATCAGCTGAATGTACAAAAATGGCAAGGTCAACATATATGAAGAATAAAGTTTCCAATAATAAATGAATGATGAATGAATATTTACTAGGGTTTAAATGGAGCAGGTCTCTCAAAGAAATCCCTCTGAAAATAAACAACTGCTTTTCCAACTCAATGCAGCAAACTAAAATAACTCAGACTTTGTCTCTATTTCACCTATTATTAGTACTAAATGACAGGAAAGCTTCAAGAAATTATTTGGAAATAATAGACCTGTAAAATAAAGTGCTACCCTATATTCCCATTAGTGTCTATTGTCAATAAATCAATCAATCAATCAATCAAACTTTATTTGTATAGCACCTTTCATACAGGTAAGTGCAGTTCAAAGTGCTTCACAGATGATACGATAAAAAGACAGAACAAGTGTTGAACATAAAAACAACAGCAACCAAAAAACACAGAGATGATAGTGTACTATTTAAAGAGTAAGTAAACATATTATATATCAGTGTGCTCTGTGAAACATATTATATATCATTAATTATATTGCATATCTTTGCGTGTGAAGAATATGGTCATCTTGTATTACGTCTGTGTAGTTTAAAATATTTAGTAAAGGTGACATTGTTCATATCGGATTCTACAGCAGAGTGTCCAATCATGGTTTCAGGGATTGAATCAGTTATTTAGTTGTGGTTCCTGAATAACAACCGGTATGGGCTATAAATCATATCTGGGAAATATAACAAAGTGCTTACAGATCTGGTTTAATATGTGACGACATCCACAATAACTTTTGTCTCCAGGAGTTCGATTCCCAGTCAGGGCAAGGCCACGGCTTGTTGTCTTTTTTTTTTCTCCCCCATTCTCTCTCCATATTTAGAACTTCCGTTTAATTCTACCCTGTCGGCTGGTTTAGCGCAGCGGTTAACGCCGCTGACTNGACACTGGTTGCTATGGTGATTGGGGGGGAGATGGGGCTGTTGGCAGCCAGCAGCTTGTCTGGGGAGTTTGTTTAGGACAAAACATTTGAGCAGTAATCAGACAAGAATTGAGAGTGCACATGGACAGATTTATAAGACTAAAACAAGTCTGAAAGTAACAGAGTCCAGAATCACACACAAGTGCAACCAATCTTTTTAAGACGCATCTCAAGAGGTATGGATTCTGTGTTTTTTGTAATTAATTATATTGCATATCTTTGCGTGTGAAGAATATGGTCATCTTGTATTACGTCTGTGTAGTTTAAAATATTTAGTAAAGGTGACATTGTTCATATCGGATTCTACAGCAGAGTGTCCAATCATGGTTTCAGGGATTGAATCAGTTATTTAGTTGTGGTTCCTGAATAACAACCGGTATGGGCTATAAATCATATCTGGGAAATTTAACAAAGTGCTTACAGATCTAGTTTAATATGTGACAACATCCCCAATAACTGTTGTCTACGTTTATCTGTACCTCTTTCGGCAGGTTTGGCACAGTGGCAAGACTGCTGACTTTGGTACAGGAGATCAGGGGTTTGATTCCCGGTGAGGGCAAGGCCAGGGCTTGCTATCACAACTAGAAATTGAAGAGGTACAACACAAATGCTACGGCAAGGGGGAGTCAGGACAACAGGTCACCCGAGGTTTATGGGTACCAAGCCCCAATAACAACAAGTCTAGTCTTAACACAACACCTGGGACTGATCATAATAACAATAGACTAAGTGAAGTACCCTCTGAAAGTCTACTAGAAGTGATGCAGATGTGAATGAGTAGTTAGGGACTGTGTGAATGTCATGTCAACCTGCTTTAATTTTGTATACAGTGAGGAGACATTAAGCCAAACTCCTGCTTCTCCATCGCGATGATCTTTTCTATGATCCATAGAAATGGAAAACAGGAGAACTGCTCTGTTATAATGGCTTTCAATGGAGCGATTGGCTGCACTTTGAGACTCACTGTGGCAAAAAAAGTGTAGTTCTGAAAAAATTCTAGGAAAATATCTGAGGAAGGAAGACAAGTTTTCCTACGTTTTGATGATAAAATCATGTCTGTAGAGTGAAGATTGTGGACGGATAGAGCAGTTTTTAGAGAGTTTTCAGATGACTTGTCACTCTCTCCCACTCTGCAAGTCAGAGTGACTCTCTGGAATGCGCACACACACAATCATTGGGATTTTCTGTGTGTTCTTTGCTGATTTGTGCGCAAACCGTTGGACCGATCTCTTTGAAAGGTCATAGCACACCGATCCCAGTGGTGTATTTTTTGCGTATCTGCTGGCAACGGTGCGGGACGAGTAGCAGGACAAAAATCGACACGGAAGAGGAATAATAAGTATGGGGAATAGCACTTCAGGCACACCAATTAGGAAATTGTACTTAAAGTATCAAAAGTAAAAGTGCTCAATGCAGAACAATGGTCTGTTACTATACTGTATATTATAATATTAGATTATTACTTTTGCATTTTACTGTTGTTGTAGTTGAAGCTAATTATTTTATACAGGGACTATTGATTATTTTCCACCACTGCCAGTAACCCATTTCATCTCGGAGTGTGTAAGGCATCTTTAAATTAGTCTAGGATTACAACTAACAATTATTTTAATTTAATCTCTCATTTATTAATTAATTGTTTAGTCTATAACATGTCTGAAAATGTCCATTGCATGTAGCCACAGCCCAAAGTGAAGTCTTGTTTTGTTCAACCAAAAGTTCAAAACCAAAAGGCATTTAATTGAAAATGATTATTAAAAAGAAAAGCAAATTTTTATCATTGACCAATTAATTTAGCACTAAATGGGACTCATACTAAATTTCTGGAGTATGAGCTTAAAAGAGATATTGTAACTGAGATGTCACTGATAGACAGTCTATCAATTGGTGAGTAATATGCTCCAATGAACGCTCAGCTGCAGTACATTGTATCTTAATTGGATTAGTCCTGGTGTTAATGCAGGATGCCCAAGAAGGTCTCATAATCTCATTATGTGGAATTGAAGGCATTGTGAGGGCTAATCCTCTGTCTGCTGTGGGATCCCACTGGGATCACAAAGCTCCCAAAGGTTGGAGAAGAACTGAACCACGAGCAGAGAAATTGGATCAGCAGCCATTGTAATTACAAAGGAGTGAAAGTGAAGCCACAAACCTGTAAGGTGTAGTTGGCCTTTTCATTGATGAGCTGGGCGATGAATTTCGCTGTATGTTGGAAATGGACTTTTTCTGGGAAAACATAATAAGACATGCGCCAACATGTCAGAGACGGTACATCTTTTTGCTTCATGTAAGGTTTTGAAAATCCTTGACCTACCATCAGCTGTTGGATGGATAATAAGAAACTTCTTATCCATGAACTGAGATGCTCTATGTGCTAAATTTGCCATCTGAGGAGTAATGAGACACACAGCAACAAATTAGATCAAACGAGAAACTACAATAATTATCACAACTGGAATCTGAAACAGAACAATTGCAATCAAATCTTACTGTGTATGCCCTTGGATCAGGTTTAGGCAGTCCAAGATATCTCTCTGAAAATGCAGAAGCTACAGGGGAAGAAGGGTTTCAATTAATAGTTTGCTTTGATGTCAAAATCAGATCAAAACCTTATTTTAATAAGACTGATGTGTCATTTCGGTCTTGTTCTTCGGCCATTTTGAAGGGAAAAGTATACTTCTCCAGGTTTTTTCTCCTCCATATTCAAATATATTCACCCATCTACATACTCTTTAGTCTCGAAGCCTTGCGGACTGACTTCATTTGCAATTCCAAAGTTATGGCATGTCTCTCACCCCCTCTGGCAAAGCGAGAGAAATCAAATAGATGGGAAATCAGTCACACCACGACTCCCAGCTCCTCCTTAATTTGCAGTTTCCTGACGCGGTGCAGTTACAAGAGCGCCGTCTCTCGTTCTCCGCCTCTCCCGATACACTCTATTCTACATTTCACACATTTTACTCCTTTGGTAGCGGAGGTGAGGCTGGTGTAACTTTGTCTGGCACTGTTATGATTAGGTTCTAGGTGTATCTGCACCATCGAGCTGGTAAGGTGAACAAGCTCATCTCCTCACATACATGTGTGTCACAGTCACAGTAATAAGTCCAGATAAAGGTGCTAGATTTGCAGTCTTTTTTCCTTTTGAATACTCTGACAGCACTGCCTGAGCCTGAATGATTACGCAGAGTTACTGTGTTTGTTTACTACGTACAGCAGAGACGTTAGCTTTTTGCATGCGAGTATACAGATGAAAAAAATCCCTGCAAACAAACAAACTTACCATATAATTCAAAGTCGGTGATAGGAGAGAGGACAGCGCCACATTTTACAGGGGATTCCTCGCCGCTGACCAACAGGCTGGTCACATAGCCTCCATACACCTGAGGTACAACAGAAATGCATGTTATCACAGAGCCTGAGGAACTGCACATTCAAATAAACAGCTGGTGTAAATTCAGAGAACGAGTATTTTGGACCCAAGCTGACACTCCAGCAACATAATAGTGCAACCTGGGTGTAAACAAAGACATGCATGATTCTTTCAGGTACACACTGAGACTTTTCTTACCTTTCCAAAAGCTCCAACTCTGGTTTTGTCAACATATGGCTCTTTCAAAATATAACTGCAAAAGATAAAACATTGGTTCTAGTTTGGACTTTTGTATACACTCTCTCACATACCAGCTAATACATACAAGGTGTTTATAGCAGCTGTGTTTACAAGGAACTTTTAATTATACTATTACTACAACTACTAGAAATTTTAAACTTATTGCTTCAACATCACTTTTAAAAGCCAAATTTCAAAGTGCTTCACAGTTAAGAGAGATTTAAAAAACAAACCTGGATACGATTGTCATGTTATTGTTTTACTGCTTCTACAGTTATTAAATCTAAATTAAATTTAAAGATGTGTTGTTTTTTTTGGGGGGGGGGGATATTTATTCCATGTTTACTCTATCTGTTCAATTTTTGAGGAGACGAGATGAAAACATCACATTACTTGAGTGCATCCTTCTGATCCTGTTCCTCAAACACGCCCAGCTTCTTTTGGATCCGGTGCAGCAGATTGGTGCCCCGGAAGCCGCTGCCTCGTCCGTCACAGCGCACCACGATGGCACCGAAGCTGCTCACCAGCACCGTGGCCCAGTCCAGGTGAAACTGCTCCGCCACCATCTGGCCACCGGGTGTCCCGTCGCTGCACGAACACAGCCAAAGACAAACATGACACAAGATCAGTGCAATCAAGACTGCTAAATGCAATGCTTTTTTTTTTCTTATATCAAAATAAAAATGAAAAAGTAGGATATAAATTATGACCTTGTGTCTGTTTGGGACCCTGTGAGTACACAACATTATCCCCTCATTTTCCTGAAAATTGCTTTTCAACAATATTTGGGGTGTGTACTGTTTACTGTGGGTATCTGTGAGCTGGCAACTTCAGCAGTACAGAATAGCGGTAAGAGGATGAAAGAAAGCTGAACATGCAGCAGACATAACTGAAATTTGATATCTTTTAAAATTATTATTATTGCAGTCCGATTATTTGAGACCTACAGTTAAACTGCAAATTGAAAGGATGATGGGTCTTTACGGTTGACTTTATTTTGACAAAGGCTAATGTTCATAGATAAGCCGTCATGGTCACTTTCATTAGATTGAAAAATGAGCATACATGGAATTATGGTTGTGCTTTTTCTGAAATGTGCAGACTAAGGGCCAAACTCTGAAACAGTTAAACGCCTGAGGAAAGAAATGCTAATGAAAGAACGGGGTGGACAGGAGGGTAAGTTTCCTCACTCGCAGTGTAATTATTATCCAGCCAGAGTAGAGGACAAAGCAGCGCGTCCTTAGATTAATATGTCTGATTAAAACTGTCAGGGTAATCTCCACTGATGAGGACAGCCCTGTCCTCACAGAACTCGGAGTGAAGTGTAGACATGAGTCAGCACTGCGAATGGACACAAAATCTTTCTTTGTGTAAGAGTGTGTGCACCAAATGCCCTGTACACAAGTGTGTGAAAACATGTGCTCATACATACACAAGCAGGAGCAGTGGATAGTGCGATGTGTCCACGAAGCCGGCAGGTTTGAGGATCTGCATCGACAACGCTGTAATGCAGATACAAACAACTGTTTTCCAAAATGCAATACAGTAAATACATTAAAAATTCACTTTCATCGAGACAAACTTTTTCATAACTCCATCTGAAATTCATTTGATTAATTTAGTGCTTCTCAAAGAACGGATTTGAGTCAGTGGAGAATGTAAATTAAGTGTGGTATCACATAGGTATGGAGGAGTCTCATCCCCAGTTGCTACAAGAAGAAGCCAAATTGGTGTCTTTCTAAATTATATTATAATACTATACTGTACTGCACAGCAGTGATTCTCAGACTGGGGTTGCAAGATGATCGAGATAGGAGAGGAAAAAGAAAAGAAATAAAACTACAGCACAAAATGAAGGTTATTTTTCTCCAAATTTTTTTTCTAAAATCCAGCATAGTTTTATCTCTTCAGACCTCTAAAAATAATTAAAATTCACAGAATCTTCACATTAAAGTCTTTGTTTGAGCTAATTGACATGGGATTCAAGGGTCACAGGCCAAAAAAGGTTGGGAACCACTTCTGTGCAGTATTGCGTTTGCTTTTTATGTGAGTAACATAATGTCTTTGTGTTTGTTTATCTTAAAGTTTTTTTTGAAACTATCAGATCATTTGTTCACGCTAATGTGATTGTGGCTCTGACACGTACTGTAGTCGTCCATGTTGATCTCCTTGTACTCCACTGTGGGCATCTGCATGGAGTCCAGGGTCAGCCTCAGGTTCTCATTGCTCTCCAGTTTATACACTTCTGCAATACCTGCAATGAGATTTACAACGTTTACTGTATTAATGTTTGGTCAGGAACATGGCCAGAGTTTGCCTTTTTAAACACATACAGGAAGTCTAAGTCATAGTTATGGCACAATGCACAATACAATATACAACAAGGCTGTGCATTAAAATTCATACAAGAAAGCAGCTCCACACACTATCAGAGCCTCTCATCCTCCAAAACCCTCAGCACGAACTCCTCCAGAAAAAACAGAGCAGACTGCAGCTGAAACTGTGACCTGGATTCACTTGAGGCAAACCTCATGCCTCACGAGGTTCTCCTGAGAGCAGAGAACCAGCTGTACTTATTCAACGGCTACAGCTGCTTGGTGCAACACTAACTTTTTGCTCTTGGTTGCCATGACTGCTGAAGTCAACGGGGATTGTAGCAAACATTGTATGTTGGGATTGGTTTGTGTAAACAGTCAAAAGGCAGCATCCAGGAGGGGAAATCCACAGACGGCTGCCGGGCCTGCCCACACTGACAAACTCCGATAAAACCTGCCAGGCTGATGGAGGAAAACTTGATGAACAACGTTATACCTGCTCAACATTAGCACATTAACATTGGCATTGTTAGCATTTAGCTCAAGTACAGACTCGCAGAGTCGTTACCGTAGCTGTAAGCTCTTACACTAGCCTTGTTAATAATTATGGCGTCCTGACTGCATTGCTATGACGACCCTTTGCATACTTTATGAACGTCAGTCATGTTGATTTCAATAGAGTTTTAGATTTAGAATTAGAAAAGCCTTTTAAAAATAATTTGGTAGGTGAAAATTTGGGAACCATTATTGCACTCACAAACATATTTGTTAGCTGGATACATAAAATAATCATTTCATTTCAGCACTTCTTTTAACATAGTCAGGGCAGGGACATCATATTGGTATAAGATGACACTAACTGGCACACCCACACAAACTGTAGTAATCAAATTACAGTATGCTGATATAGCCGTTAGGCAGGTCATAATTTAATGAGGATATCCATTGTGAGGAGTAATGTGATTACTGCCATCATGCTGGACTTGGCTTGTGGACAAACTCAGTGCACAGGTGATCATTCTGCACTGCAACGGAAACACTTCTGTCCCCCTTTGACAAGGGCATTTTCAATGTAGCTATTATGATACCATATACAAGGTCACTCGTAATGTCTTTAACATAATTCAGAGCCTTGTAAATGCACATCTGTGATTTAGTTGGTTGAAATACTCACTCTCTCTGTCTTGCATCTCACTTTCCCCGTCTCTTTGTGTCTTGTAAACAGCCACAAATGGGATGTCCCGCCCTAAAGAGAAAATCAGAAAGTTGGATCAAGATGAGAGGGAAACGTTCTGCATAATTTCAACTTCTTGGGTTAAATTTTTTAGACACTAAAGTTGTGACATACAGGCACAGTGATATATTTAGTTTCTGTTTGTGGCAAGAGCAAAGTCTGCATTCAGCATCAAATGCACAATGATATCAAAAGTCTCCTCCAGTGACTGCAAACATAGGGCACAAAAAGATAAAAACCAGAGAGAGACATCCCAGATCTTTTGCCTGTCAGACAAAGAGACAATTCTTTGCTTATTCAATTTATGTAACGCAATAGCTGAAATAGCTTTTCCATATCTAGGCCACCAACAGATGCAAAGTCTCCCTCACGCTAAAGCCCTAAAACCTCAAATCGGAGGGACAGCAAATGTAGTGATCGATGCACTTAGCAAATTGGAAAACACAGTACAGGAACATTGTGGTTGTGTGTGGTGGAAAGTACACAAGCCGCTCGTTCACTCCCTCCTTTTCTTCCTCCCACTCTCTCTTTCGGTAATGATATCACAGCCTCATCACATAAATTCTTCTAGGCAGGCTGTGAGGAGAGACGTGGATTACAAATGTATGAGGTGCAGGACCACTGACTATCAGTGCTTTCTGGGGGCTGCAGAGAGGGTTTGATGGCATTATGATCATTTCCTGTTTGATCTGAGTTCAGTGATTATCACTTAGTGAGGTTCAGAGGTGACTGACACAAAAGTGTTGGATCAGTGATTAAATATTGAAGCTACTAACCTTCAAGTCAGACCGTAATCACAGAAACATGAATCTTTTTTATCTTTTGGGGTTTATTTTCGCAGCAGCGTGAAGACAGTGCTATGACATTTTGACATTTTTCTGATCTTGAAAAAATGTTCTTTTGGTATCATCATGCCCAGCACAGCATATACGGATCAAAGGTGGAAGGAGAGGCACAAGAAGATGGGAGAGCATTTGTTTTCAGTAAAAACTAGATAGACACGCAAAAAGTGGATTTATTTTAAGCACAATGCCACTTTTTTGATCATTAAGTGATTCCACCAGCATGTGCAGACAAAACACTTGACAGAAATATGCAGAAACTATAGAATAATGCTCAATAGTAGTACTGTAGTAACTAAGTACATTTATTTAAGTACTGTACATAAGTACAACTTTAACATACATGTACTTTCCATTTTAGGTACCTTATACTTCTACTCCATTACATTTCAGAGGGAAATGTACATTTTATTCTATTACATTTACCAGGTATAGTTACTATTTGTTTTTCATAAATAAGATTTTACACACAAAACATATATTAAATACAATGCATTGTTATAGACTGAATTACCCAACAGTCAATGAAGCATTTAAAATGATCTCCAACTCGACTAACTACAACATTAAAATACCGCTTACAAGTTAAAGCATCAATAATTAGAATCCAGTAATATAATAATATAACACTAACAGGTGCCAATCTGCACAATCAGTACTTTTGCTTTTGATCATTTAAGTAGATTTTGTTGCTAATACTTTGTACTTTTATTTTACACACCCCTCTGATTTGTACATCCAACTTCTACTAGCTGACCCTTTTGCTCAATGCATGCTGTGCTGTTATTAAAGTAGCAGGTGTGCTTGGATACGCCCTCTTTGACCTTGAGCACATGTACTTTATGACTTCATTGTTAAAATAGAGCCCTATGTGTCTACATGAAGTGGATAAGTAGGACAAAGAGTTGAGAGGGAAGATAGAGGGATAGATAGAGTTCAAAAAGGATGTGGGAATGAGTCAAAGAGACTGTGTTAGCTACCTTGGCAGTTGAGCAGGAAGTAGCTCATGTTGTGGCTGAAGGAGCCGCTGACGTAGCCACAGCTGTCGGACAACGCACATGACAGACAGCGACGGTTGAAGGAACCGAAGGTGTCCGCGCTATGGAAACAAAGACGAGGACATTTACCTTAACTTAATCCAAATGAGCAAAATGTAATCTAATGTTCCAGTTCCAAAACAACACTGCTGATACAGAAAACATAATACAGAGACCAGCCGTTACCTGTACAAATGTCTTCGCTTTGGACCATCCTCAGTGCTCAAGAAGTATCTACATTAATATGAGAGAACACAGAATGTCATGGCAGCAGATTTGAGTTTAGCTATAACATATACAGTAATTCATAGTTCACAACAAATCACACTGGTGAGTTTAGTCTTTTTTTTTGTGGCTTTAGCAGAGTTGTGTTCACCACTCAGCTTGGAGAGTGGAAAAAAAGCACCTGGAACACACAGTGCCCCAACTCCTCACTAGAATAGATGTTTCATAAATGAATGATGGGGGAGAAAAGAGGAGAGAATGGATCCTTTTAGAACAGAAGTAGGCCAAATCTCACCCCCTTGGGGAAGAGGTTTTTCAAGTCACTTCAACACTGGGGACAATGAGTAACTGCGTTTGTATACATGTTTTTGTGTGTGTGAAAGCAGGTGTGCACATGTGAGATCATGTTAGTCAGATCACAGTTGCCTTGTGGCCTGGAGTGTGGGTGTGAAATGATCTGGGAGTGATGGGGATGAGTCACATTTCTCATGGGTGCAACAGAGACGCTTCTACGCCGAGCTCTTAGAGCGGTTCATTGTGTGGAACAACATGAGGCTCAACACAGTAGTCAAAATGTATATGTTATAAACTGGTCATTTGAATGTGGGGTGTCTCTCTGTCTCTGTCCATGGTGCTGAAACATTCAACTCACTGTCTCTCTTGTATGAAAACTTCAGCCAACACATATACTGAAGCAGAAAACACATATACATTTTCTTAAGAACATTTTACATTTTTCTTATCACATATTATTAGCCAATTGGTATTTTGTTCAACCCAATATTTTGGAACGACCAAAACACATTTGATGCGATTCATAATAAAACAAGTTTAAAAGATGTTTTCTAATAAAAAAAAATCATTGCAATTATCATCTTGTTTAGTGTTCAAGCTGCTCATGCCAGCATATTTAGCCATCTCCTCACGTGTCACTTCATGTTTCCTCATTATGACAAAGACAACTGACATCGAGTTTAGCTAAGCTTATAGAGAGTAGAGACAGGTTGGGTTTGGTTGGGTTTTATGGGTGCTCACATCAATTGGCTGTCCTCATTGTAGGCCAGGACTTGGGTGACATCCCAGTCTCCAGACGTGATGGACTGCAGCGTGTCTGTACTGGTGTTGGGCTTTGGATTTAAACAGAAAAGTAAAATAATGTGGTGACTTTATTATATGATGACAAGTGCATATTAAGACAATAAAAGTGATGATTTTAATGCCTAAAATGCTCATTCTTATAAAGTTCTTGGAACATGAAACACGCTTTTAAATAATATTAAAGTCACTTATTTATAAGGAAATAATAGACTAGACTGTATAATAAGCACGTGATACTGTACACATAAATATCCTCTTACCTGGGAGATGGACATGGAGATGTGGAAGAACTTGCCCCTGCCTCCTTGAGGAATGGCGCGGGTGAAGAACAGCTTCAGCCCATCTTTGGAAAACAGAGGCTTCTCATTCTGAAGGCACAGAGAAGATCATATATATATGAATAAATATATATTTAAAAAATAAAAATAAAAATATATAAAAATATAAAAATATATATACACACACATATATACATATACATTCAATTCAATTCAGTTTTATTTATATAGCGCCATATCATAACAACGTTATCTCAGGGCACTTTGTCATATAGAGCAGGTCTAGACCGACTCCTTATGTGTACAGAGACCCAACAATTCCCACCAAGAGCAAGAGCAAGCACAAGCAACAGTGGCAAGGAAAAACTCCCTTTTAACAGGAAGAAACCTCGAGCAGAACCAGGCTCTGGGTGGGCGGTCATCTGCCTCGACCGGTTGGGTTGATATACATACACACACCCATATATATATACATATATATACACATACACATACATATATATGTACATACGTATATATACATATACATATATACGCATATGCATATGTATATATACATATACGCATATGCATATACGCATATGCATATACGCATATNCACTTTTTCATATAGAGCAGGTCTAGAGCGACTCCTTATGTTTACAGAGACCCAACAATTCCCACCAAGAGCAAGAGCAAGCACAAGTGACAGCAGCAAGGAAAAACTCCCTTATAACAGACAGAAACCTCGAGCAGAACCAGGCTCTGGGTGGGCGGTCATCTGCCTCGACCGGTTGGGT